>BQNB010164278.1:2896-14350 GCA_026074375.1 Tanacetum coccineum
ATCTCAGGTTGCTGGAGCAAGCCAGATGGCCTTTGATGCTCAGCCTTAACCTTCAAACAAGTCAAACATTTACTAACATACTCAGCTATATCCTTTTTCATTCCAGGCCACCAATACCTATCTCTTAAATTATAGTACTTCGACTTATAGGCTTTATCTATTATCAGGGTTCTCCCCTCACCCTTCAAAGGTACCCATATTTGATCCAGGTAGTACAAGGTTCCATCACTTCTCTGATCTATCATCTCATCCAAACCTCTCGGTAATCCTGCAAACTCATCCACAGCCTCCTTCTGAGCTGCCGGTATCTTATCCTTGATACCCGACTGAAGGATCATATTCATAGGTCTAACTCTCTTAGGCTTTACTCTTTCCTTTCTACTTATGGCATCAGCCACCACATTCGCCTTACCAGGATGGTAGCGAATTTCACAGTCATAATCATTAAACAACTCTATCCAGCGACGTTGTCGCATATTCAGCTCTTTCTGACTAAAGATATGCTGAAGACTCTTATGATCCGTATAGGTGACACTCTTTGTCCCATACAGATAATGTCTCTAGATCTTAAGTGCAAACACAACCGTAATCCAACTCTAATCATGTTATATTATTATTCTCATGAATTTTCAACTGCCTAGACGCATAGGCTATCACTTTACCTCTCTGCATTAACACACAGCCTAGTCCTATCCCGGACGCATCACAATATACTACAAAATCTTCCGATCCATTGGGGAGAGCTAGAACAGGCGCATTACACAACTTATCCTTTAAGGTTTGAAATGCATATTCCTATTCCTCACCCCAATTAAAAGTCTTACTTTTCTGAGTCAAGATAGTAAGAGACTTAGCTATCTTAGAAAAGTTCTCAATGAACCTACGATAATACCCTGCCAATCCTAAGAATGAACGAACGTCAGTCGGAGTTCTAGGGGCTTTCCAATTCTTAATAGCTTCAATCTTACTAGGGTCCACATGAATCCCATTACCATTTATCACATGCCTAAGAAACTGCACTTCTCTTATCCAGAATTCACACTTAGAAAACTTAGCATACAATTTCTCCTTTTTGAGTAGTTCCAAGACTAACCTTAAGTGTTCTACATGCTCCTCTTGAGTCTTAGAGTAGATTGGATGTCGTCTACGAACACTATCACAAACTTATCAAGATACGACCTGCAAACTCTATTCATCAAGTCCATAAATATTGCTGGTGCATTAGTCAAACCAAAGGGCATTACAGTGAACTCAAAATGTCCATAACGAGTTCTAAATGCAGTCTTTGGAATGTCATCCTCATGCACTCTCAGCTGATGGTATCCAGACCTAAGATCTATCTTAGAGAAAAACTACGACCCTTGTAGTTGGTCAAATAGATCATCAATCCTAGGTAGCGGATAACGATTCTTAACAGTCAACTTATTTAATTCTCTATAGTCAATACACATCCTAAAGGAACCATGCTTCTTCTTAACGAACAATATCGGCGCTCCCCAAGGCGATAAACTTGGTCGAATGAAACCTTTGTCTTGGAGTTCCTTGAGTTGTTTATGACAACTCCTCTAATTCATAAGGTGCCAAACGATAAGGAGACTTTGCTACTGGCATTGCTCCATGGGTTAACTTAATCTGAAACTTAATTTCCCGAATAGGCGGTAATCCAGATAAATCATCCAAAAATACCTCAGGAAAATCTCTAACCACAAAAATCTCTTCTTGTTTCTTAACACCCTGATGCGTAAAGTTTTATACACGTTTAATAATATAAGAATAGAAAATTACCAAACTACCCTTGTAACAAAGAAGAAAGGAAAAATTCTCACATTTATATATCCTAATACTATATCTACCGTAAGTGGATTACCGGTCGTATCTCGAAGATTGATGAAATTGAGACACTTTTGTTTATTACAAGATTTGAAATTGATTCGAAGGATGATTGTTTCTAAAATCTTAAAAGTGAGCAAATTAAAGGACAATTAAACCTAACTTTAATAACGGGAATTTAAACTTTAACTAAAAACACAAAACGGAAACCCTAAACGTGATTTAAAAACCCCTAAATTTATTTCCAAATAAAACCTAAAAACGAATTTTTTCTATTTAAAATGGACTCTAAATGACTAAAAGTCGTATAAAAGAAAACTGTAGAAACACAACCTGAGTTTTGAATTGAGCTTAAAAACACAAAAAACGTGAACGGAAACGAATCCCGTTCTTTAAATTTGAAATTTTACAATTTTAACCCTACGGAAGCAAAACTATTTTTCCTAGGAACTATATGATAAAAAGAAAATTTTCTAAAAAAAATTATATTTTTTTGACTTTTTTATAATTTTTTATGAATTAAAAACGATTTAAAGAAAATTAAATATAAAAAATATTAAACGTTTTATGAAAATTCTGAAAAAATTACAAAAATTAGTTTGAACAATAAGGAGTCTAAGAAAATTAAGTTGGGAATCACAGCTTATCAAATAAGCTGAGTAATAAGCAAATTCAGCTTATTATACTTTAGGAGCTAAAGTGCATATAAGGAATTGATTTTGCATTTCAAAAATGAAAAAGACCCCAGGGCACGTTGGACAGGAGTGTGTGTTGTGAGGTGTTTTAAAAGGTGAGGAGGGTAAGGATTCGTGGGTTCGCGCCTGCCTACACCTCACATTCCCCTCTTCCCTCTTTATTTTTAAAAAAAAACTTTTTAACTCAACTTATAAATAAGCTGTAAAAGCACAACTTTAATGAAGACAATGTTTTTCAAAACTCAAAAATAAGCACGAAATAAGCAATTTTAAATGACAGAATAAGCAAATCCTACTAATCCTATAAAATGCAAACTATTTGGGCTTTTTTAAGAACAAATAAGCTAAGAGAAAAGTTAAATAAGCTAAAACAGATTAAAAGCTATATCTAATAAGCACATAATAACTAAAATAAGCATAATTGATAAGCTAGAATGACAGAAAAGCTAAAAAGCTTAAAAACACTTAAATATTACGACCTAGAAAGCAAATAAGCTCAAATAAGCTTAAATCAAAACCAAATAAGCTAAAATGGGATTATACTAAACTAATAAGGTAAGCTAAACCTAAATAAGCCATAACAATAAGCAGAGAAGCTAGAATAAAGGAATAAGCACTATTGGTGTAAATTGATAACCAAACAGCCCCTTAAGGGCACCTTGACTTAGTTTAAATAAGCTAAAGGATCCTAATGGACTTTTGGTTTATTACCCTAAAAAGTACACCTAAAATACTACTTAAAACAACTTTTTAAAACCATTTTGAAATTCAGGAGCTTAATGAAAAGGCTTGTTGAAAACAGCTTATACACTAAGAACACTTAGTTACTTTTGGTTTAAAAAAGACAAAAAGCTTATTTTAAGGCTAAAAACAGGTATGCTAATGAACTTATTTTTGAAAACTAATTTGAAATAGATTAACCACTACTCTAGATCTACTTGTAAACCAAAAATCAAATCCTATAAGCTACTTATACCCTCTGAATTATTAAATTGAAAACAGCTACTTGATACTTAATACTGCTGATGCAGTTTGCACTTATATGAACAAAACTTTAAAACCTTTGATGCAGACTTAAAACACTAATTCTAACACTCATTAAACACACAACTAAGAGCAAATAAGGTCATGTTAATTACTAGAATCAATTAAACTAGGTTATGCAAAAGAGGCTTAACAGACTTGGATTTTTATTAATCTAACTTATGAAAACTCTCTTAACTCTAACCTAGCTTATAAATCTAGCATAAACTGATTTAAATGAAAAGATAAAACATCAAATGTAAAACCCAAATGGCCCATAGCAGTACTAACTTGTGTTAGTACTGCTATGCCAAACACCCCTTATTTTTATCAAAATTCATTTGAGCTTATGAAATAGAGATCTAGTGAACAAGACTTAATTACCAGATAACAAACAACTATTAACAGACCTTATGAGCTTATACCAACAATCAAATAAGTCAGAATCATTAAACTACTAGTTATGCTAATATTTTTGGATTTTTATTGATTTATGAGACAATATTAAGAAAACTATGATCTAGACTATTAAAGCTAAAAACAGATAATCAAACTTAACTAATAAGACATAATAAGCAATTATAAGTACAAATAAGTAAGTAAATAAGCAGATTCAAACTATGAAATTAAGGACAGAAAAGATAAATGAGAACTTACAAATACCTTAGCTAAACAAAGGCTTAATTTGCTCAAAGAGCTGTCAACAAGCTCTAGCTTATCACAAGGATAAGCTAGTAAAGTCCAATAAGCTCTTCTAAGTAACTTATCACAAGAAACCAAAATCCCTTATTAAGCATAGGTATTAAGCTGGTTTTGATTGTTTAAGTAGATTAATGATTAACTTGAGCTTAATCTAAGCTTAGAGACTTAGAGAGCTGAGATGAGCTTATATGAGTAGCTTGTGAAATAGTTGAACAAAAGCATTTGAGATATATAAAAGCTTATAGGTAAAAACAGATTGTGAATAAGTAAACTATGATTTTATTGATTTAAAACTGAATACAAAACTTTGAAAATGAAAATTAAAAGAGCAAATTACATGAAAATGAATTTTTTTCCTTAAACTACTAACTACTAAAAATGGGAAAAGAAGATATTGTGTGTGTGAGGCTTGCTCTCTATTTATAGCCTTGGAGAGAAGCTTCTAGGAGACTAGCCCGCTCCTCATCCATTTGATCACGACCCTTCATTAATTTCCAATCATTGGATTCCCATTCATCATCTTTGGATTAAATGATGAGCACACGGATTGCCAACGTGGCAATCCATGTGTCAGACCTTTTGTGCTTCTTTTAGCTAGGATTTAGTGTAAAAATCATTGTCCTTGTGTGTTTCTTTCATATATCCGCGTGTCCTTTCTTGTGGGTTTCGACCAATGAGAGCCTCTCATGACGTCTAACTCTGCCACATCGTTGCTTGGTACTTGAATTGATGAGCTATGTCCTTAATTGGAATTAACCCTTTGATTAGAGGTGGGTTAATTCACGAAGACGACGATGAACAGTAAAAAACTATTACCCGCATTTTTTACTTTTAAACGTTAGATGGGGGTGTTTGACTCAGGGGATTGGGTCGTTGACCTGGGTTTTTTATAAAAGAAATGGGATTGGGCCGGGTGAGGTTTGGGCTTGGTTATAAGGGTTAAGTTATAATGGGATGACGACCGTTATCTCTTATATTATAAAGAGATAACGGTGTTAGGGCTTTAGGGACGTTTGGTGAAATTAGGTTTAACATTTAGTAGGGCATTTTGGGTATTTTGAGGATTTTGTCTTTTTGTGGTTGACCAATGTTGACCAAGGATTGACTTTATTGACCATTGATAGCAATCTTCCGGCTCTTTTGCACTCTTTCCGTTCCCGTGTCCGTGTTTGTCTGGCTTTGACCGTTTTTCTTGTGATTTTTTGCATTATCCATACCTACACATTCACAAACAACAAAATACACAAATACAAGTATATTTTTGCACATTTTGATCATTTAAGGGCTATTTTGGATATAATAAAGATATGTGATTTCTCACATATCAAAATTTCCCAAACTAAGCGATTGCGTGTCCTCACGCAATATTATATGCTCTAAAACCAAATACCTCAAAATTTTCCCAAACTAAATTTTTGAAAAGTAGCAAAGACTTTTGTGGAGAGAGTTAAAAAATCACAAGCTTTAAAACACCCCATTTTCCCATTTTTTAAAACTTTTTCATTTTTTTAGAGTAATTAACTAGAATATTCCGACTTCCGTTATTTCCATAACTGTTAGGGATCATAGAACAAGATGCATTTCGATCCGAGAATGCCCCAAAAAGGATAAATTCATCGTCCCCGACTTTTCACTTATCCAAACCAAGCTTAAAACGAAATCATAGCTAACTATCAGTTAAGATGCTAACACTACTCATATTTGCAACTTGTGAACTTTTCACTCCCGACAATTATTATATCTTAGGTGAATGTGCTATTTTGAATTTCAACCATGCATCAACGTTTTGCAAAATACTATGCTTCACGTTCCACCCAAGAATAATGAGTTTGAAGGCGAGATCATCCCATGTAGCGACTTTCGTCTCGGCACATCCCAACCTTGCGGCTAAGTGACCAGGCTTTTGACACCCCACAAAGACTAGTATCGGGACTCACGGACCTTAGGTTTCAAAAACTCTCAGGTTTCCCGTATATGCATAGCTTTTAAAATAGAATAGTCAAAATTCAAAAGCATATTTGAATTTAACAAAAAGAAATCTATTTATTACTTCAAACTTAATATTTATGCAGTTATATCCTTCAACCTTTTGAGCAGAACATCGGTTGTGAGCCGGCAAGATGCAGCAAACTTTTATCAGTCTCGGATTTTATTCTTACTATGTGGCTTCTTAGAAAGACTACCACATCGGGTTGTGAGCCGGCAGAAGGTAGTAAACTTTTATCCGCCACAGTTTATGTTTATTAATTATATATATTATCATCATTTTTTTATAAAGATGACTTCCTTTTGAAAAATTCAATATAAGTTTGAACTAAGAACTAAATTTTTTGCTATAATTCATAAAATTGGTGATTTAAGTTTAATCTCCAAACACAAGCACGTATATTAATCCGGTTAAGAGCTTATGGGAGAAAAAGTTCACAAATTACATACATGAGCTCTTAAGATTTCCAACTAATCCTTGTTTAGCATCCAACTCATACTTAACTCTATCATTTTTCGTTCTTCGCGAATTTCCATGAACGCTTAGCCTAAAGGTTAAGGAACAAGCTAAAGCTCAACAGGGTACGTGAGAACAACGGGAAAAAGTAGGTAAGATTATATCAAAGATATACTACCCCATACTAAAATTAAACATTGTCCTCAATGTTTCCTAGCTAGAGACCCCATACTAGAACTCAAAAAGTCGAATGCATAACTCAAGCCTGAAGAAAGTATCACAAAAAATCTCTCAGCCGTGTTATCAGTGTGCTAAAAAGATAAATGTTAGTTGATAATAATCTTTAGGATTATCGGATTTCCCAAACTAATTGGCAAGCAAAGGCTGGAAAGCTCGAGTGACGGGACAAAACACCGAACACGAGAGTCTTCAGAAAATTCTTGGCCAATCCTGCAAACAATCACAAGTACAAACAACAACAAGAATCGGAAGATTACAAGCCTCCTCACATCATATTAGAAATAAGAAAGAAAATAGAATGATAAACATGGGGTGCCTCCCACGAAGCGCTTTATTTTTGGTAACCGAGTCACATAGCTTGACTCGATCCCCGAATTCATTCGTCCTTGGAGAAAGTGTGGAGATCCTGGACTACCTTGGGTGGTAAGTCCCCTCCGAAGTAATGCTTCACACGATGACCATTCACCTTAAAGTTTGGACCATCGGGTTGAGATAACTCAATGGTTCCGTATGGAAAAACTTTGGTGATGGTGAAAGGTCCTGACCAACGAGTTTTAAGCTTTCCCAAGAATATCTTTAGATGAGAGTTGAAGAGTAAAACTCGATCACCAACATTGAAAATGCGCTTTCTGATCTTTGAGTTTTAAAGCTTCTTCGTCCTCTCTTTATAAATCAAAGAATTCTCATAAGCTTGATCACGAAGCTCATTAAGTTCATTAAGTTGAAGCTTACGGTGATCACCCGCGGTTTTAAGATCGAAGTTAGCATGTTTCAAAGCCCAATATGCTTTATGCTCTAACTCGATAGGTAAATGGCAAGACTTTCCGTACACTAACTTATAAGGCGTACAACCAATTGGTGTCTTAAAAGCAGTACGAAATGCCCACAAAGCGTCGTCTAGCTTGTCGGACCACGAGGCACGATTTTCTCCAACCGTCCATTCTAGAATACGTTTTAAACCTCGATTGGACACCTCTACTTGACCGCGGTCGTTAAAGGTGTAAGCGGTACTAAACGATGAGTGATCCCCATACATTAGACTTACTTTAGCAAACTGATCATTACAAAAATGGGTCCTACGATCGCTTATAATAGCTCTAGGTGTTTCGAATCGGGCAAAAAGAGACTTCAAAAACTTAACTACAACTCTAGCATCATTTGTGGGGAGAGCCTTTGCTTTAACCCATTTTGAAAGATAGTCGACGGCTATGAGGATGTATTTATTCCCATGTGAAGAAGGAAATGGTCCCATGAAATCAATACCCCATACATCGAAGATTTCACAAACTTGGATAGCGTTTTGAGGCATTTCATCTCGTTGTGAAATTTATCCTTGTCTCTGAAATGTATCACAAGACTTGATCATCGTATGGGCATCTCGATATATGGTAGGCCAAAAGAAACCGGCATCAAATACTTTTCGAGCGGTGAGATTGGCACTATAATGGCCCCCGATGGGTCCTTCATGACAAGCTTTGAGGATTTCAAAAGCTTCTTGCCCATGCACACATCGTCGAATGATTTGATCCGCACATATACGAAAAAGATAGGGATCGTCCCAGAAATAATGTTTAACATCCTTGAAAAACTTCTTTTTTTGTTGAGTTGACATTCCTTTGATGATAAAATTCCACGCATGGTAAAACTTCTTTTTTTGTTGAGTTGACATTCCTTTGATGAAAAACTTGATTTATGAGACAATATGAAGAAAACTATGATCTAGACTATTAAAGCTAAAAACAGATAATCAAACTTAACTAATAAGACATAATACGCAATTATAAGCACAAATAAGCAAGTAAATAAGCAGATTAAGCAGATTCAAACTATGAAATTAAGGACAGAAAAGATAAATGAGAACTTACAAATGCCTTAGCTAAACAAAGGCTTAATTTGCTCAAAGAATTGTCAATAAGCTCTAGCTTATCACAAGGATAAGCTAGTAAAGTCCAATAAGCTCTTCTAGAGTAAGCTTATCATCCAAGCAACCAAAATCCTTATTAAGCATATGTATTAAGCTAATTTTGATTGTTTAAGTAGATTAATGATTAACTTGAGCTCAATCTAAGCTTAGAGACTTAGAGAGCTGAGATGAGCTTATATGAGTAGCTTGTGAAACAGTTGAACAAAAGCATTTGAGATATATAAAAGCTTATAGGTAAAAACAGATTGTGAACAAGTAAACTATGATTTTATTGATTTAAAACTGAATACAAAACTTTGAAAATGAAAATTAAAAGAGCAAATTACATGAAAATGAAAATTACTCCTTAAACTACTAACTACTAAAAACGGGAAAAAGAAGATATTGTGTGTGTGAGGCTTGCTCTCTATTTATAGCCTTGGAGAGAAGCTTCTAGGAGACTAGCCCGCTCCTCATCCATTTTGATCCACGACCCTTGATTTAATTTCCAACATTGGCTTTCCCATTCATACTCCGTGGATTAAAAATGATCAGCACAAAACGGAATGCAACATGGCAATCCGTGTGTCAGACCTTTTGTGCTTCTTTTAGCTAGGATTTAGTGTAAAAATCCTTGTCCTTGTGTGTTTCTTTCATATATCTGCGTATACAGTTTCTCCTTTTTGAGCAGTCCCAAGACTAACCTTAAATGTTCTACATGCTCCTCTTGAGTCTTAAAGTAGATTAAGATATCGTCTATAAATACTATCACAAACTTATCTATATAAGGCCTACAAACTCTATTCATCAAATCCATAAATACTGCTGGTGCATTAGTCAGACCAAAGGGCATTATAGTGAACTCGAAATATCCATAACGAGTTCTAAATGCAGTCTTTGGAATGTCATCCTCATGCACTCTCAGCTGATGGTATCCAAACCTAAGATCTATCTTCGAGAAAAACTGTGACCCTTGCAGTTGATCAAATAGATCATCAATTCTAGGAAGTGGATAACGATTCTTAACAGTCAACTTGTTCAATTCTCTATAATCAATGCACATCCTTAAAGAACCATCATTTTTCTTAACGAACAATACTGGTGCTCCCCAAGGCGACGAACTAGTTTGAATGAAACCTTTGTCTTGGAGTTCCATGAGTTGTCCCGACAACTCCTCCAATTCAGAATGTGCGAAACGATAAGGAGACTTTGCTACTGGCGTTGCTCTAGGGGTTAGCATAATCCGGAACTTAATTTCCCGAATAGGCGGTAATCCAGTTAGATCATCCAGTAATACCTCAGGAAAATCTCTAACCACAACAATCACTTCTTGCTTCTTATCACCAGTCTTAGCACCCATCAAAAATCTCGCTTTCTCTTTCGGTCTCTTTCCTAATACTCTAAGCGCCTTGCCATCCGGTAGTGGTATCCTCACTACCTTCTCATGACAAATTATTTCATCCTTATAATTGGAAAACCAGTCTATACCTATAACCACATCAAAACTCTCATGCCCAAAAGGTATCAAATCGATGTCAAAGACATGGCCCTCGATTTCTAGTTTGCAACCCTTAATAACCTTATCAATCTCTACTAGCTGCCCGCTAGCTATCTCAATCTCATATTTGAAACCTAAGTCGCTGGGCTCTAAGCCTAACAAAGGTATGAAAGTAGTGGAAACAAAACTATAGTCGATACTAGAGTCAAATAAGGTAGTGGCAAAATGATTATTCAAAGTAAACGTACCCATCACAATGTTAGGATCTTGATGAGCTTCCTCTGCTCCCAACATGAATGCCCTACCCCTATCCTGGTTCCCTTGGTTTTTACGACCCTGACCCCCGTTATTAGCAGCAACTTGATTTAGACGATTTTCTTTCGGTCCTTGTGCCCTATTCAATCTAGGACAAGCTGACCTGACATGGTCGGTACTACCACACTCATAACATGCCCTAACAGTTGGGTTTCTAGCATTAACATGATTCACATTCCTCGACACACCTCTAAAATCCTTTGCCAAATGACCCGGGCGGTTATAGTTGAAGCATGTGCGACAAGGCCCTCCGGGTGCATGGTAGGAGTTGCAGGTGGTACACTTGAGCCAAGTACCCATATTCTCTCTTCCTACAGGGTTTACAGTAGTAGCAAAAACATTCCCAGTCCTAGTCCTCTTATTATCATCCCTACCATTCTTATCCTTGCTAGGTTCTCCCACATTTCCTTTTTTCTCAACCTTCTTAATTGATCCATTTCTAATAGCCTCATCGGTCAGTACACCAGAAATCTGCACAGCCTTTTGTATAGTCTTTGGCTCCGTTGCTGCCACCACCCCACAGATCTGTAAAGCAAGGCCATACACATAACTCTCAATCATCCTACTTTCTAGAGTCACCAAATGTGGAACTAACATAGCCAACTTATGAAACCTGGTATTTGATATTTTATACATACTTTTACCTTGTAAAAACGAACCCAAAAGACCAAAAACATAATAAAAATGGCAAATATATACTTGTTTTTGTGTTTGTGTATGCGCAGGTACGGATATCAAAGAAATGGACAAAAAAACAAAGGCAAAGCACATAAAACCGAGCACGAGAATGAAAGAGCGCGAGAAT
>BQNB010164279.1:0-14349 GCA_026074375.1 Tanacetum coccineum
CTTTGCCCTTGGATTGTGAGCTTAGTTGGACCATGAGGTGACCTTGGTATCAACGAGTACGTTCTTGATTAATTGGTAAAGACTTGGTTACTGGACTACTAGTATATAAAGAGCCGTTAAGCTGTAAGTGGGTAAAGTCTCTATGAGCTAGGGTTTAACAAGACCACCATTGCTTTAATCCCTAAGATAGATTATAATCAAAAAATAAGGATGATTTATGCGGATGCGTTTAATTGTGACATAATTTTACATGTCTAGGTCTTAGGAAGAAGTAACGCCTAAATTTTAAGAATGATATGCCGCCTCGAGATAAGTAATCGTTGCACTAAATAAAAAAACCAACGTTATGATTGGATTAATAATGGTTAATACAGTTTTCTTATATTTGGCTAGATCTCTCTTTTATCTTCTGTTAATTTGCTTGCATGTGTTTTAGTGTCTTGAATTGATTTTAGTCACCACAAAACCTGTGCCAGTCTCTCAGGCTGAAAACCTCCCTTATCCATTAGATTTAGGAATTAACATAGGTTTAGAATATATTAGACTAACTTAGATTAGAAAAACCAAAGTGTTAGAAATACAAAAAAGTATTGGTCACTACCAATATAGTTAGTCATAGCTCATAGTAAGTCAAAAGGTTATGTTAGTAAGCTAACCAGGCCAAAGCCACATGGAAAGCCCATAACTTAAGCCCATGGCCGGTTACTAGCTTGATGTATAAATACCCTCTCTACACATGGAGAGGGTGTTGGTAGTTCATTTCTCACACACACTTAATCTAATATTCTCTTCTTTGTTTCTCTCTCTAAGTGTTCATCCAGCCACCTCTTTCTCTCTCTAAAACTCTCAACTAATTCCATACTATATGTGTTAAGATATTCTACAACTGGTATCAAGAGCCATGGGGTGTTTGTGAAGGTTTTGTGTGCATTTGTTACCTTTGTTTTAGGCGTGATCTTGGTTAAAACCTTTCAAAAGATTTTCATCTTTTGAGGTTTAAAAACCATAAAGCTTGTAACTTTCTTCATTGTTTATCTTAGTTTAGGCTAGAAGTACAAGAAAATCTTTGAAAAACCATTAAAAAATTCATCTTTTTTAGTCTTTTTGGTTAGAAAAAGGGTTTTGCACCAAGAATCTTGATTTCAAATTTTTTGTGTCAAAAACGTTAAAGTTTGTGTTTTTAAGGTTCTAATAGTCTTAGATAGGTAAGAAGTACAAGAAAAATCGGGTAAAACGTTAAAAAGTGAGTCTTTTTAAGATTTTTGATTTTTGAGTTTCGAAGTGTATTGGGCGAATTATACGTAAGGTCGAAGTATACGTATTTTTTGTTCAGGCGAATTATACTATTCATCTTCAGGCGAAGTATACGTTCTCTCAAAGGCGATTTATACGTTCTCTCAAAGGTGAATTATACGTATCTCTGTCAAAGGCGATTCATACGTAATTTTGTTAAGGCGAATTATACGTAACCATATCAAAGGCGATTTATATGTATTTTTTGTTAGAATGATGTATACGTGTTTTTCCTTAAGGCGATTTATACAAAGTTCAAAGGCGATTTATACGTGCTTTTTCTTAAGGCGATTTATACGTTGTTTTTGTTAAGGTGATTTAGACGTGAATTCCTTCAGGCGATTTATATGTGGTTTGCTAAGGGCGATTTATACATACCTTCCAAAGGCAATTTATACATAATTTACTTAGGAGAACTATACACTTTCATTAGGTGAATTATACGGTTGTTCTTTGATTTGTAAAATCCCGTGTATTCCAAAGACTCAATTTCATTAATCAAACCTCACTTTAACACAACAACCTCCAATCACTGTATGATCATATTTTATTTTATCACATTAAAATGGATTCAATTATTCCACTTGTACAAAATAATACTCTTGCTGAGTATATGATACTCTCCGGTGCTGACAATCGTCCACCTATGTTGGACAAGGACTTGTATGATTCTTGGAAAAGTCGAATGGAACTTTACATGAAAAATAGAGAGCACGTAAGAATGATACTTGAATCAGTTGAAAATTGTCCACTCATTTCGCCTACTATTGAAGAGAATGGAGTGATCAGAACAAAGAAATATGCTGAATTATCTGCTATTGAGAAAATTCAAGCTGATTGTGATATGAAAGCTACCAATATCATTCTTCAAGGTCTACCAGCTGATATCTATTCACTTGTGAATCATCATAAAGTTGCTACAAATTTATGTGAGAGAGTTTAATTACTGATGTAAGGTACCTCTTTGACTAAGCAAGAAAGAGAGTGTAAGATGTATGATGCATTTAATAAGTTTACTCACATCAAGGGGGAAACACTTCATAAGTATTACTTGAGATTCACTCAGCTGATTAATGATATGAACATCTACAACATGAAAATAAAGCAATTTCAAGTCAATACAAAGTTCTTAAACAGTCTTCCACCAGAATGGAGTAAGTTTGTGACTGATGTCAAGCTCGTGAAGGATTTGCATACTACCAACTTTGATCAGCTTCATGCATATCTTGAACAACATGAACTCCATGCAAATGAAGTCCGTCTTTTACGTGAACGCAATCAAGATCCACTTGCATTTGTATCGAATCAACAAATGACACCACCCCACTTCAACACTTATCAGTCTTCATACAACAATCCTCAACTTCAACAAGAGTTTTCACCATCTTAATATGGATTAATTCATTCCAATCAACATTACTCATCTTATTATCTATCACAACCTCAATTCAATCATTCATCCGTTTCACCATCATATCCATATCAGTCTCAAATGAATCATCAAACATCATTTGTTCCATAAATTGTTTACCAATCACCTCAAGTTTCTACACAACCATTGACTGAGTCACCTCTTGTAGACTCAGGTTTTGCTGTTCCTGTATTCTCTCTTGAAGATGATCCAATTTCTTGTCTCAATAAAGCAATGGCTTTTCTAACAGCTGTAGCCTCCTCAAGGTTCTCCTCAACCAATAATCAACTTAAAACTTCCTCGAATATAAGAAACCAAGCTACTATTCAAGATGGTAGGGTCATAGTGCCACAAGTTTAGGGGAGACAAGGTCAAAGTTATTCTGGTACTGGTTATAAGGGTAATGCTACTAGTTTTGGGGGAAACAATGCAAGTGGACAGGCAAGGGTTGTTAAATGCTATAACTGTCAAGGTGAAGGACAGATGGCTAGACAATGCACTCAGCCTAAGCGACCAAGGAATGTAACATGGTATAAGGAGAAAGCAATGTTAGCTGAAGCTCAGGAAGCTGGACAAATTTTGGATGAAGAGCAACTCGCATTTCTTGTAGATCCAGGGGTTTTAGATGGTCAAGCTGTTCAGACAATCATTCCAAACAATGCTGCTTTTTATACTGAGGATCTTGATACTTATGATTCTGACTGTGATGATATCTCGAATGCACAAGCGGTTCTTATGGCCAACATTTCCAACTATGGTTCTGACGTTATCTCAGAGGTACCTCATTCTGAAACATATCTTAATGATATGGAAAATCAAAGTGTGCATGCAATGCAGGATTTTGAACAAACATCAGCTGTGGATTTTACAGATAATGAGATACATAGTGATAGCAATATTATTCCGTACTCTTAATATTTTCAAGAAACACATCAGGCAAATGTTCAAGATACTCATTTACAGGCACAACAAGATTTAATGATTTTATCTGTGATAGAACAAATGTCGAAATAAATGATTAATCATGTAAATAATTGGGAAAAGGCTAATAAGGAACAGAATAATGAATCAGTAACCGCTGAGCTAGAGAGATAATAAGAACGAGTCAAAACGTTTGAACAATGTCTTAATATTTATTTAAGCAGTCATGAAAAAATGATTGATTCTCAAATGGATGATATGATTAAAGAGAAGCTTGCACTAAAAGAACAAGTTGACTCACTTGAGTAAAATCTTTCTAAACAAATCAAAGAAAAGGAATGTTTATTGCAAACATTCAATGTTTTCAAAAGTAAATCCAAAGAAAAGGAAGATAAATATATGGAAAATAAAATTGATTTGGAAAAGAAGATAAAGGAACTTGATAATATTATTTTTAAAGTGGGCCAATCTGCTCAAACAATGCACATGTTAACTAAGCCACAAGCCTTCTATGATAATATACACAAACAAGCTCTAGGTTATCAAAATCCGTTTTATCTTAGGAAAGCTCAGCGAATTAAACCAACCTTGTACGATGGTATTGTTATTTCTGATAAAAATGTTGCTATGCCTATGATTGATGAAGAGGTAACATTGATTTTAGAAGAAAAGAGTCGATCAAAAATGTCTGAAAAAGGAAAGGATCCAGAGGTTATTAAGAAAAATATTTCTCATAAACCTATTGATTTTGAAAAATTAAATAGGCTATCTAAAGATTTTGGAAAACGTTTTACTCCACATAAAGAAATGGATGCTAAACAAGCTTTTTGGTCTGGTATATCTAATCCTACTATTGAATCTTCTAATCCACCACCTGTCTAAGTGGAAGTTCCTAGTGAACTACCTAAGGTGAGTTTGGTGAATGCAAGCCTTAAAAAGCTTAAATTCTACCTCGCCCAGTTTAACTCTGTGGTGAAGAAGAGGACAACACATGATGCTTGTACAGAAGGTAAATGGGGGTTTAAACATACAAAAGCTGTTTTTAACAATGAAATTATTCCATTTCTAAAATATTTAAAAGACATCTTCAATGTGTTTGATAGAGATCTTCTAAATGAAATAATGGAAGTACAGATAGTTTTTGACCAAATGGATGCTGCTGTTCAACAGTTTCAGTTGACAAACAATGTTTGGAAATTGCTAAGAAAGAATCATTTTTAGAAAATGATCGACTCTTACAACAAATCATGTCTCAATATGTTCTTTTAATTGTGATGAATTCTATGTCTTTGATTAGTGAATTTGTGATTATGGAAAGAAAGCGAAATGAATCTTGTGATAAGTGTTTTAATCTTGATGCCGAGCTTTTGAAATCACAAAATGCGTTTAATGATCTTTTGAAAAGATACTTACAACTTGAAAGACATTTTATTTCTCTTGAGTCGTCAATACAACTTAATCAAGCAGTTTTTCAAAAATATGAATCTTGTGATAATCAAAATGCTCTCGAAATTCTAGAATTTTTTGAAAATAATGATTTGAAAGCTCAGCTTCAAGACAAAGACACTATCATTTGTAAATTGAAGGATATTATAAAATTAATGAGAGAAAAGTCCAAGGAAGAGAATGTCAATTATGATTATTGTGAGATAGAGAAAAAATATAGAACTGGAGAATAGTGTGGCAATTTTTTTTTTGGAAAACAAGCGTCTTTGTAATGAAATTAATCATGTGAAACAGGTTTTTAAAGAGCAGTTTGACTCAATAAAAAAGATACGTGTTTGTACTAAAGAACAGAGTGACTCTTTAATTGATAAACTGAACTTAAAATCTGTAAAAAATGAGGATTTAAAAGCTCAAATTCAAGATAAGATTTTTGTGATAACGTCATTGAAAAATGATTTACAAAAAGTAAAAGGAAAAGAAATTGTTGATATTGCTGCACAAATACCATCTGCCAACACTATTGTTCTAGGAATGTTCAAGCTAGACTTAGAACCTTTGGCTCCTAGGTTATTGCAAAATAGGGAAGCTCACATAGATTACCTTAAGTACACTCAGGAACAAGCTGATATTCTTCGGGGAATAGTCGAACAAGCTAAAGCAAAACAACCTTTAGATAAAGAGTTAGACTTTGCCTGTAAGCATGCCCAACGAATTCAGGAGTTACTTGTATATGTTCGAGATACATGCCCTAATGCGATTAATCTTAGTGCAAAAAAGGTTGTTGTCACACCCAAAAACAAGGTCAAGAAAGTTAGGTTTGCTGAACCTCTCACATCCTCAAGCAACATTAAACAGGTAGAGTCATTTACAACATCAGAATGATAGGATCTCACAATTAAACACATGTGTTATCTCCTACAGGATTGAAGTGTTCTACTAGTAATTGCGGATCAAAGCCTACAGGCAATAAAAAGAATGATAGGATCTCGCGAACACCAAGTAGGAACATGAAGAATAAAGTAGAAGCCCAACCTAGGAAAGTTAATAAAAAGAATAGTGTTGTTGAACCTATTCGTGATGTTGATGTTAAGCATTCACTATTAAATGCGAATTCTGAACCTATTTGTGCTACTTGTAAGAAATCTATGTTTAATGGTGTTCATGATATGTGTCTTCTTAATTTTGTGGAAAGTGACAAGCCATGCTAAATCTGCTAAGAAACATAAAAAACAAAATATTTGGAAACCTACGGGTCATGTATTCATTGGAGTAGGATTTAAATGGAAACCAACAGGCAGAACTTTCACTATAGTTGGTAATTCGTGCCCTTTAACTAGGATTACTTAAGCTATCGTAGTGCATCCTAACACAACCACTTCCCACTCAGTTGAATCACAAAAACTAGAGCTTAAAGTTTATAGCGGGAAACTCAAAAATGTTAAAAATGTAGGTTCAAGTAAAAAAGCTAAGATTGTAAAATCTAAGAATGCTAAGCACTCGGAACCCAATCATGCTTGGGGATCCAATGCTACAGATATTCCATCATCTTCTTCTTCTGTCATGACAGGTTGTCCAGATTGTTCTCTGGTATTTGGACTCACTATCGGTCGTTCGAAACACATTACAGGGAACCGCTCTCAGCTCAAGAAATTTTTTCTTTGTTAGTAAATTTTTGGGTAGCAGTTAGATTCGGAACGACCAAATATACAAGAATTATGGGTTATGGTGACTATCAGATGGGAAATGTTACTATTTTAAGAGTATACTACGTCGAGGGGCTTGGACATAACATAACTTGTTTTATGTTGGTCAATTTTGTGACGGGGATCTTGAAGTCGCATTTCGGAAAAACACTTGCTTTATTCATAATTTACAAGGTGTTGATCTACTTTCCGGATCACAAGACACAAATTTGTACATAATTTCTCTTGATGACATGCTTAGAACATCTCTTATATGTCTTCTATCCAAAGCATCAAAGACTAAGAGCTGATTATGGCACCGTCGGTTATCACATCTCAACTTCGGTACTATTAACAAGCTAGCAAAGACGGTCTTGCACGAGGCATTCTGAGACTTAAATTTTAAAAATATCATTTGTGTTCTGCATGTGCATTAGGAAAAAGCAAGAAATACTCTCATCAATTCAAAGCTGAAGACACTAACTAGGAGAAACTATATCTTTTGCATATGGATTTGTGTGGCCCGATGCGTATGGCGAGTATTAATAGGAAAAGGTATATCTTAGTGATTGTCGACGATTATTCAAGATTTACTTGGGTCAGATTTTTGAAGTCAAAAGATGAAGCTCCTGAGGCCATCATTAAATGGATAAAAAAAATTCAAGTTCGTTTGAATGCCACTGTCTATAATGTTCGAACAGATAATGGAACCAAATTTGTCAATCAGACACTTCGTGAATTTTATGAAAATATTGGCATCTCGCATCAAACATCTGTTTCTCGCACTCCTCAGTAGAACGGCGTTGTCGAAAGGCGAAACCGAACTCTTGTAGAAGATGCTCGTACAATGTTAATATTTTCTAAAGCTCCATTATCTTTATGGGCCGAAGCAATCAATAGAGTCTGTTACACCCAAAACTGTTTAATAATCCGCCGTTGATACAACAAAACTCCATATGAGCTTATGCAAGATAAGAAACCGGATTTATCATTCTTTCATGTTTTTGGTGCACTTTGTTATCCTACCAATGACAATGATGACCTGGGTAAATTAGATGCAAAAGCTGACATTGGTATTTTCGTTGGTTACGCGCCCGCAAAGAAAGCGTTCAGAATCTACAACAAAAAAACCCAAAAATTTATTGAAACAATTCATGTGACATTCGATGAATTAACAACTATGGCTTCTGAACAATTCAGTTCAGGACCCGGGCTTCATTTTATGACTCCTGCAACATCCAGTTCAGGACTTGTTTCAAACCATGTTTCTCAACAACCTTGTATTCCACTAAATAGAGATGATTGGGATCACTTGTTTCAACCTATGTTCGATGAATACTTCAATCCTCCATCAACTGCTGTTACTCCAATTCAAGACGCTGTTGCACCAAGAGCTGTGGTTTTAGCCGATTCTTCTATGTCAACTTCCATTGACCAGGATGCTCTATCAACAAGTATTCCATCAACACAAGAACAAGAACATTCTCCAAGCATTTCTCAAGGTTTTGACGAATCACCAAAAACACAAATCTTTCGTGATGATCCACTTAATGAATCTCCTCATGAAGAATTAACTTCTCAAGGATCATCATCGAATGTGAGACAAACCCACACTCCATTTGAACACCTTGGTAGATGGACTAAGGATCATCCTATAGCAAACGTAAATATATTTTTACTCAGCGAGAACTTAACATGAGACAGAGAAGATGGTTGGAACTTCTGAAAGATTATGACACTAACATCCAGTACCATCCAGGCAAGGCTAATGTGGTTGCCGACGCACTTAGTCGAAAATCTGGGATGATAGCTTGTTTTGATTCCATAATCCTTCATGATTTAGAGTGTTTGGATGTTGAGCTATGTGTACGAGGTTCTGGTGGCTATTGTGCGAGTATGAGGATAGAGTCTAACCCTTGTTCATCCTTTGCTCATAAAAACCTCCATGCAACAAGTTTAGGAAAATCAATTATTTTTCAAGATTCAAGATGTTGAGGTTTGATCTAATTATTGGGTTCAAGATGACTTAAAAGGTGTTATTGGGTGATTGTCGCAAGATTAAGGTTATAAAAAGTTTAGGGTTTGCTTGTTTGGTTTGGTTGGAGCCGCGGCTAACACACACCCATATAGGGTTTTGTGTTCTTGATCATTCTCTTGTCTTCATAGCATTGTAAGCCCCTTATAATTTTCTTGTTAACTGACTTTTAGTTACTTGATTATGCATGTTTGGATTTGAGGTTTTGATGGACATGCATGTCCCTAGGTTAGTTAGATATTGGTTTGGTCATGTGATTGAAGGTTTATTTTGATATGGGATTGATTGTGGCTATTGATTGAGGTTGTGGATGTGAAAATTAAGATTTGAGTAGTTAAAATAGGCGTAAAGATAGTGTTTATGGACTGATTTTTGGGACAGCAGCTTGTCGTGCTTGTATCCCCAAAATTTTTGGCTTGTGCCTAAACGTTATTATTTTATATTTGGAAATTAGACACTTAGGGCTTGATGTGGTGAGTTGGAAGCTCAACCAATTCCTCCGGATGAAGGAGTTATGGTCAATTTACGATCATAGATCCAATCTGGACTTTCGAATATAAAACGTGTTAATCTCCAGGTTTTTGAACTAAAGGTTTGGGTTTTAAGGCATGGGTCAGTACTAGACACCTTAGGAAAGCTCCAGCACTTGGCCTCACATCCATTGCTATTATATATTAAGAATTATGCACTTTTCCGTAAGAGGTAGAATTCCAGCCAACTTTCTGGTTTGACCTTCAGTTAGTAAAAATCCATTTCCCGTGGATTGGTGAATGGTTTAGTTGATTGGCCAAAGGTTTTGAAAACTAGACTCATGTGGTTTTCCAGGGGAGAAAACCTCACATTCATACCTATCATAGATAAAGAGATATGATTAAAAGAAAATGACTAAATTCTGGGAAGTAAGTTTTCTGTTTTGAGTTTCAGTTAGTAAATTGAACTTTTATAAAAATTGGTAAACATTTGGAATGATTGGTTTAACATTCTTGAAAATAGGCTCCAAGGGCTTTCCAGAGGTTCAAGCCTCATACTCATAGCCTTAATGGTTTGAGAGCAATGCTCTCATGAATCTGACCTAAAACAGAAAATAGACTTTTACGTCTAGGATTGGAAAAGAGGAAAGTGTGATCATGTGTGGTTACGATAAGGATTAAGGGCCGAGACTTAGTAGATGCATAATGGAGTATGTCTACAGGTTATACATCCATATGGATTAGAAAAAGACTTTAGTTTTGACCCGACTCGGTGTTGCACATGTCTTGCATTTTTGTAAACTAGTTATTGAATAACTATACATCATTCTTGGAAAACTTTATAATATTATGTCACGACTTATGATGTAGGTCCTGGCTAATTTCTTGGAGTCTTCTCGTTGGTTTTTGATTTCTCGATTGCTCTCGTCTCTTCTATACGCGGTGAGTTCATAGCCCTACCTTTGCTCTTTTAATGGTTTTCGTAACTATTTTAAGGGTGAGAATACATGCTTGTTTTACTAAGTAAAATGTTTCTTTTTACTACTTAAGCGTTACATGAATTGTTTTCACTAAAGCTTTGGATTGCTTATTACATGATTTTGATATATGATTGATAAATGGTGGTTTACCATTGGAATTATTAAAGTTTGAATTGCTTACTAAATGTTTTGAGAACATTGATTATCTATTTACAAAACCGTGAGTTTTGAAACCATTACTTGTTTTAAATTAGACACAAGTGCTTGAAGGGTATGCTTGTCCTGATTATGAGATTATTCGCATGAGTAGATATTTCCAAAAGTCCCCAAAATTTGAATCGTTAATTTGTCCTATAGTGGGGGGAGCGCTAATACATTAAATAGATCTATTGGGTTGACAACCCCGTCTGAGGGTATGGATCAGTTGAATAACATGAACACCCTGTTTAGCTCACCCCCTGGCCACGTTTTGTATTGAGAGGTAGGTATCTGGCAATTATTACCTGTATGGGGCAAAATTTGTTGAGATATGAAAGATATTTAATCGTGGCAAGGCGTCGGTGTATGGCTCCATGGCGATATGTGGAATAAGGTATTTGGCAAATACATCTTGATGTATGATGTTGGTTGAACTAAAAGCTTGTGGTCCATTACTAATTATTACTTGATTATTGAAATCACTATTTGGATTTTCGGAAATAATGCTTTGAAAGGTTGTAACGCTACTTTTCTTAAGGAAATATCATTTGAATTATTTCAATGCGGTTTTGCTAAAACCTATGAATTCACCAACATTATTGTTGACGTTTTTGCATGTATTTTCTCAGGTTATTATCTTGCTAGCTGAGCATTGGGAGCATTCGAGACGCGTGGATATCAAAACTATAAGGACTTGGTTTTCTTCACATTCGATAAATGTTTTCTTTAATTATACAAATGAGTCACGTTTGAACTCATGTAATCTTGTTAAATTATAAATTATTGGGACCTGAATTTACTCTGATATTTATTTAAATCGAATGTGACATTTTATTAAACGTCTCTTTTGAGGTCGTTTTCTGTAACTTGTGTGTATGAACTATGAAGTAGCACCCCAAGTGGTATTCCGCTGCGTTGTTGTGATTTTGGGGGTGTTACAGAAAGGATCCAGATATTATTAAAAATTAAAAAAAAAAACATTTCTCATAAACCTATTGATTATGAAAAATTAAATAGACTATCTGAAGATTTTGGGAAATGTTTTACTCCACAACAAGAATTGGATGCTGAACAAGCTTTCTGGTTTCATATATCCAATCCTACCATTGAATCTTCTAATCAACCACCTGTCAAAGTGGAAGTTTCCAATGAACTACCTAAGGTGAGTTTGGTGAATGTAAGCCTTAAAAATCTTAAATTCTACCTCGCCCAGTTTGACTCTGTGGTGAAGAAGAGGACAACTACTGCTTGCTGTACAAAAGGTAAATTGGGGGTTATTGAAACATACTAAAGTGGTTTTTTAACAATGAAATATTCCATTTCTAAATCTTTAAAAGACATCTTTCAATGTGTTTGATAGAGATCCTATCTAAAAAAAAAAATTTTGAAATAATGGAAGTTTAACAAGACAGTTTTTGACCAATGTTTGTTGTTGTTCAACAGTTTTCTAGTGAAAAACAATTTTGTTGGATAGTCCTCTCACTTTGTCCGTCAGTTTCTGGATGATATGCAGTACTCATATCTAAACTCGTACCCAAAGCCTTCTGATTGGTTCTATGTATTTGATTGGTAAATCTGTGAATATGGTTAGAATGAGAAAAGAATTTTGTGATAAGTGTTTCAATCTTGAGGCCGAGCTTTTGAAATCACAAAATGCGCATAATGATCTTTTGAAAAGTTACTCACAACTTGAAAAACATTGTATTTCTCTTGAATTGTCAATACAACTTAATCAAGAAATTTTTCAAAAAAATGAATCTTGTAATAATCAAAATGCTCTCGAAATTCCATTTTTTTTGAAAATAATGATTTGAAAGCTCAGCTTGAAGACAAACATAATACTATTTGTAAGTTGAAGGATATTATAACATCAATGAGAGAAAAATCCAAGGAAGAGAGTGTCAAGTATGATTATGGTGAAATAGAGACCAAAAATGGGAACTGGAGAATAGTGTGGCAAAACTGATTTTGGAAAACGAGCGTCTTTGTAATGAAATTAATCATGTGAAACAGGTTTTTAAAGAGCAGTTTGACTCAATAAAAAAGACACATGTTCATACTAAAGAACAGAGTGACTCTTTAATTGATAAACTGAACTTAAAATCTGTTGAAAATGAGGATTTAAAAGCACAAATTCAAGATAAGGTTTTTGTGATAACGTCATTGAAAAACAATTTACAAAAAGTAAAAGGAAAAGAAATTATTAATATTGCTGCACAAATACCATCTGCCAACACTATTGTTCTAGGAATGTTCAAGCTAGATTTAGAACCTTTGGATCCTAAGTTATTGCAAAATAGGGAATCTCACATAGATTCCCTTAAGTCCACTCAAGAACAAGCTGATATTCTTTGGGAAATAGTCAAACAAGCTAAAGCAAAACAACCTTTAGATAAAGAGTTAGACTTTGCCTGTAAGTATGCCCAACGAATTCAGGAGTTACTTGTGTATGTTCGAGATACATGCCCTACCGCGATTCATCTTAGTGCTAAAAAGGTTGCTGTCATACCCAAAAACAAGGTCAAGAAAGTTAGGTTTGCTAAACCTCTCACATCCTCAAGCAACATTAAACAGGTAGAGTCATATACAACATCAGATTCTAACACACATGTGTTGTCTCCTACAGGATTGAAGTGTCTACTAGTAATTGCAGATCAAAGCCTACATGCAATAAAAGGAATGATAGGATCTCACGAACAACAAGTAGGAACATGAAGAATAAAGTAGAAGCCCAACCTAGGAAAGTTAATAAAAAGAATCATGTTATTAAAACTATTCGTGATAATAATGTTAAGCATTTACTGTTAAATGTGAATTCTGAACCTATTTGTGCTACTTGTAAGAAATCTATGTTTGATGGTGTTCATGATATGTGCATTCTTGATTTTGTGAAAATGTGAATAGCCGTGCTAAATCTACTAAGAAACATAAAAAACAAAATATTTAGAAACCTACGAGTCATGTATTCCCTGAAGTAGGACTTAAGTAGAAACCAACAGGCAGAACTTTCACTATAGTTGGTAATTGTTGGTCCCACTTCAACACTTCTATAGATCGAATTCCTTAAGCTTGTTTAAGGTTTAGTTATATTAGATAAATCCAACACAACTATAGTAGAAACTTTGTGTGAATGTATTAAAGATTATGCGGAATCTAATCTTTAATAAGAAGAATTTTCAATGGAACAGTAAAACACAATGAATTCAACAAAACATAAAAGCTCTAATATTATTAAGCAAATAATACAAATACTCTCAAAGTATTAGGGTTACAAAGACCTTGAAGCTATAAAATATACGACTTTATATATTTTTCTATATATGATTGTGATATCAAACTCTATGCCCTAGGACCTCCTTTTATACACCAAGAAGTCCTAAACGGCTTACAATACTTTCCTAAGTATACCAAATCTTTTAAATAAATAACTTATACATATCTTTTACCAAAATATCTCATACAAATCACATAAGCAGTACTAACTAACTCAGCAGTACTAACTTCTTCACTAGCAGCATTAACTCCTTCAGCAGCATTAACTTTGTACTAGCAGTAGTAACCTTTGTACTAGCAGTACTAACTTTTGTCCTAGCAGTACTAACTACTTAGCAGTTTTTCTTCTAAGTCTTTGAGCAATCTTAACTTCCATTAGCAGTAGTAACTTCCTCTAGCAGTAGTAACTTTCTCTAGCAGTAGTAACTTCCTCTAGCAGTAGTAACTTTCTCTAGCAGTAGTAACTTTGTACTGACAGTTGTAACTTCACCAGCAGTCTTAAACACTTAGAATAATTTTCATTGAAATTCTCCAGCAGCACTAACTTTGACTGAGCAGCATTGACTGGCTGGATTCACACCGTAAATATATATAATATATAACAAAATATAAAATATATAATTAAGTGTAAAAACCAGCA
>BQNB010164280.1:0-14349 GCA_026074375.1 Tanacetum coccineum
TTTATTACGTTAAAATTGCTATCGGTACTTGTCTCATCAAAGCGGTCATATATCTTTTATATAATAAAAGAATTACATCATTTCGGAGTTTTGTATGAGATTAAATGTTATAAGAAAAAAGTTTGGACCAATTATAAAGCTTGATTTGGCCACGTAAATAAAATCGTGGAATCTGATTGGTTTTAAAAAAAGTCAAAATTAAATTCAATTTTGTCAAAATTAAAAATTTTGTTGGAAGATTTTGGTGGAGAGAAAAAACACATAAAATATGTGTGTCAAATTCGTGAAAACAAAAACTTACAAAAAAGATGAGGTAATTAATAAAACTTTAATGTTGAATTTTAAATAAATTAAATAGAGTTTGGTGTAAATTTATAATTTTTCATGTTTTTTAATAAATTCAAAAAATTAACGAATAACCCCTTAAACTTTGTACTCCTAAACTTTATATTTAAAAAAAAAACATATATGTTGTTTTTTAAAAATACAACATTATATATGCACAAGATTATTAATATCAAAATGAAAGCACGAAAACACATATTTTTTTAATGTTGTTATGTGCTACTAAATACACATAATGTCTAGAACAAGATAACTAAAATTTGAGTTAAACAAAGTCAAATCTTCTGTGCAACAAAAATCTATACAAATATCAATCGATATTAACACATAATGAAAAAGTTATATAATTTTATTTTACCGGAGAAATTCCCCTTTACCAAAAGAAAAGTTAATATAATTTTATAAAAAAAGTTAAACGTTACAGAATCATGAATTTATGAATTGTGACAATATTTAACTTCAAAACAAAATTATTCAAATATTATTATCCGTTATGTTATCTGCTCAGATTGCGTGTGCGCATGGTTTAATGTAATTAGTTTGTTGATTAAAAATTAAAATGTAACTATTCCGAATAAAAATATTGAGAGTAGAAAGAGTCTCAAATTGAAATTGTAAGAACTGGAATGAGTTTACATTACTTTACACGGAGCAAAGTAGAAATAACATAATAAAACATATAAACATTAGATGTTTAAAAAAAACATATAATCTACTTAAAATCGCAATAACGAAAGTTCAAAGCCAGGATATCCTTTAAAATAACTTATTTTCAACCAACTATATATAAATAAAATTGGTATATATTAACCGGACCAGTTGCCAGTTAATATCCAAAAGTAATATAAATTTGCTACCCAATAGGATTGAACCATGGACCTCCACCTTAGACCAATATCTTGTTGGTTTCTTTGGGCTTCAATCTTGGGCGTAGACGTATTTAACTCTAGGCTTCAAACCAATCTTTAAAACCTCAAACTTTATTTTCTAATATTCTCTTTTGCTTAAAAGATTCAACGGACTTCAAAAATAAAATAATAAATAAATGCAATACTAACCGTAACATTGTTATTTTATTAAGCTAAAAGGAGGGCCTTTAGGTATTAAAATATGAGTAATTCTGATTTCATCAGTTTAACGCAAGAACCAAAATGTGACTCATTTCATAATTCATACACCTATGGAAAGGACTTATAAATTAAATACTTTACACTTATGACTATAATAAGCTTAAAGGATTGCCAAGCTGCTTATTTTTAGATCATGACATAAGCATGTTTGTCATAAACTTACCCTAGCTACTTGCTAACCTAAATTTGTACATTTGAGCATTCATAACATGCTTACAGATCAGCATAATAACTTCTTTAAACAACCTAGGGTCCAAACAAGTATAAAAACATTGACACACTCCAACGTTCTTGACCAGAATATGTAATCTCAAATTGGTTGAAGAAAGAAATTGTTTATTACTAATATAATATATTAAAGTGAGTTACATGTGTCTATAATAGTATAATAATATTTTCAGCTAATTCACTCTTACAAGTTAAAAAAAATATTTGTGAGACGTGCATTGCCTGAGAATTCATATTAACTCTTGACTTTTTGTCCATTTTTATTTTTCTTACTTTAGTCTAAAACCATTTTAATCTTTAATTTTACATAGGTCCGTATTCAAAGATGCTCTATATTCCTAAATATTTTCTACAACGGGCGAATTTAAATACTCGTAACATTTGTTATGTGAATTCCTAAAAGACCAAGTCGGGTCTTGACCTTATGAATTGTGTTATTCATTAAACTTGTACTTGCAAACCCATAGAGACCAAATCTATGGATAAACTAAAATCAATATATTGACCGTAACTTAAATATTGTTCACCATTTAGCAAACCAACCAATGGATGCCTTTCTTCCATCGACCTTAACGTAACTAAACCGAAACCAACAAGTGTGGGTAGCCCAAAATCAACTTTTTGCCAAAAAAAGTTTAATCTGTATCTTTTTGACAAAAAAAAGAGGAAACTAATTTGAATATAATGGATTCCTATATGCCGACAATCTAACTTCCACAACAATTGATAATATAATGGTGAACTGATTCTCGTTTGTGAGTTACCTCACAATCAGTTTTGGCACCATAAACTGGCTTTTGGGCATCCTTCCTCTTCCAGTGTAGCATATCAAATGCTCGATTTAAATGACGTTGTAAGTTGTAACATACAATCACTACTAGCTAATAAGAAGTGCAGTAAGTAAAAGACATGCTAAAACATCTCAGCAGGTATCTTCTTCACTTATGTACATCCATGGGCCCACCACATAAAACATTTTAGTTGATTTACTGATTAGAGATGAGAACCTTTCTTGTGTTTTTAAGATTCATGAGGCTGTTCATTTGCTGCGGCAACCGTCATACCAGTAAGCCACTGATTCTCCTAGCAGGTTTTGGTTGAGGGGGATGTTAAGGATGGATCTGATTTTATTATTAATTTTTTTTATATAACTATATGATTTTGTACATGGTCATAAACTTGCGACAATACAAAAGATTGTTTTCATTCCCAAAACAAATCATACGAGTCTTTATCATTATTAGCAAAAAGTAAAACACGGTAATAGTATATTATTTAAAATACTTAATTTTCAGCTATGAAGACAAAAAAATTACCACCATATTTTACAAACTTACAATATGATCATAAACATATTTTTCCGTAAATGACACATGAACATGAAAGTATTCTTGAAACCAAAACACACATCTTACAAATTAAGAAAATGAACCCATATCAAAGACCCAAATCAAGCCCTAGCTAATATATATTAGAGGTGATTGTGTCAGAGATAGTGTCTGTGACTCGTGGGAGACATCGAGGTGGTTGTGGTGGAGATGGTTGATGGTGGCATGAAAGGGCAATGGCTGGTGGTAGTAGCGGTTGCCGAATATAGTGGTGCTGGTGGCATGTCTTCATGTGAAAAGGCAAATAAAGAAAGGAAAAGTCAATCTTACCGGTGTAGTCGACAACACTACATGACACATTAGCCAACTGGGATGGAATTTGAAAATTTGTATGGTATTGAAAAAGTACGTTATTAATACATAGATTTAACCCTAAAAATTACACATGTTGTTAGTATTGTCACGATTGCTGCATTTGATCATGCTTGGTGTTCTTCTATCAAGCGAACCCATGAAGCTCCTTATAGCTTTGTTTGAAAAACATTAAACTTGCCTTGCATGCATCAACCTGCCGACGGAATGCTTTAGCCTGCCGACGCAATCCCTTACCCTGCCGCCAGAATTCATTAGCCTTTTGTAGACGTTTGTCAGCCCGCTGTCCCAATGCATCAGCCCAAAGTCACAATGCACCAGCCCGTCGAAATGCATCGGCCCGTCCTATTGCATTAGCCCGCCGTTCCAATGCCTTGGCCCGTCTTTCTGCATACTCTTTACGGTTCAATAAATTAGTCCGCCACTTCATTGCAGCATTCTGCCATCCCAAAACATTAGCCCGTTGTTTTAAAGCATCAGACCTATTGTTTAATGCATGAGTCAGCCTTCCCCGTATATATTGAATGAATAAATATATATTTAATTAACCCATAAAGGAGTTAGTTTACTGGTTAATCGAGAAAACTGCAGAAACAAATATATGCTTCAAGAGTGCACCGTATATAGAAGATAAACTCGAGGTAAATTTTAAGGAAAATATTGATTACCTTTTGATCATCAGCAGTAGGAATGCAAAGGTGATTTACATAAAGAATCCTAACATCCTTAAGTGCAAATAAGGTGTTGCATCGAAGACACTGACAACAATTTTGTTAGAAGTATATTTAAGATATAAGACTTTATGGTATATTTAGTTTAACTTTGTATTATTACTGCCCAAAACTTTAGATATGGCAGAAAACATATTTAGGCCCATAGGCCCATAGCCAAACGGCATTTTAGGATAGATAACCGCCTTGTGAAGGGTTACGACTTTCACTTCACACCGGTTAATTAAGTATATATATTCCTTGTAAATACTTTGATCATCAACTAATTCTTAATAACAGAATTTACTTTCGTTTGTAATCGTTGTGTGTTTCATCTTTGAGTATCATACATGAATTTCTGCACTAACCGAATATCCAAACACCCCTGCACAAGAGTCATGAACTCGCATCCTGTGAAGAAGAATTGGCGGGAACTTTTTCCCTCCATAACAGATTCTAAACAAATTTTTAAGAGGAGTAAAAATGAGAATGAAATTGTAGGTAGATACTAAATAAGTTTTAGTTATCATGGTGGACGAACACTTCCATGCGCATGTGTAAACTTCCGAAGCCGGTTCAATATACAAGACATTCCAAATATATGCCCACAAGGAAGACAACTGTGACAATCATCAGACAAGAAGCAAAAGTTAATAATAGCCTGGATCAATTACATTCAGTGACTACAAGATGTATGGTTGATAATCAGTAAATACACATGACACATTATAGTTAACGAGACAACATCTTCGTGACCACATTTAAACGGTAAGAACACATCTTTTTGGTATGATAACTGGAGTGGTTTGGGAATCCTTGATAGATATTTGAATAGGCGCCAAGTTATGATCATGGATACTCGATTACCAGTAAATTGGCTGATGTAGTCAATGTAGAAAGTGGACAGCCTGAACTGCCATAGCCGTTGACCCAACATGTTACTTTTCTACATATTTTGGGAAGTGCTTAGACCGAAGAGTTTGGACACACTACAATGGAAAACTAGCTCACACAACTCAACCAACTTCTCGGTTCGGAATGTTGGGGAAGTGCTTAGACCGAATAGTTTGGAGGCGCCATGGGGGCAGCTTGTTTGGTATGAATATTGTATAACAGAGCACTTGTTGCTCTTATGGTTGGTAATCATTGAAAGACTAAAAACCCAAGACAGGCTTAGAGCTTGGGAGCAAATCATGAGTGCAATGTGCAATTTGCATGACATGCAAAATGATTCTCACTCACATTTGTTTTTTGACTGCTCCTACCCAAGTCAGGTTTGGCACACAATGAAACCTTGCGCAGCTTCAAGACGTGTCTGGTCAATGGAAGCAAGTGGTTGAGTTTCTAGTCCCGCAAAGGTTATCAGTTGGGAGCATTGTTAGAGGACTTGTCTTCTTGGCAAAGATTTACTGTATATGACAAGAAAAAAACAACAGGCTTTTTTGCAAGATGGGACGAACAAAAGAGCAATCCAACTTGTTTTCTTTAGATCAATCCATGAACAGTTTTACCATTCTTTAGATCAATCCAACTTGTTTTCTTGGGTAACTTCATATCCTCCACTTTCTCAGACTCTTCAACATCATCGTCATCATCGTCTTTATCGTCTTCATCGAATTCCAATTTCAATTCCATAATATCTTCTTCATCAAATTCCAATTTTGTTTCATCACTTTCTTCTTCTTCTCTATCTATTACATTATGTATTTCCACCGATCTACCGGCCTCCTTAATCATTACGGAGTATTAATCTTTTAATTAAAAGACTGAAAAAAATATGAACAAACTATACGATGCAAGTTTTATTTTATATGATGCTAACCTAAATAATAATCTATCTATCTATATCTATCTATATTTTATACACTATCCTATATATATACTTATTATTATTAGGGTTTTTGGCATTAAATAGTCGCGTATTTTCTCAAATGTGCCGATATGGTACGTGTACTAAAAAAATTGCCCATATGGTATCTCAACTTTCAATTTCGTGCCCATATGGTTACTTTTTTACCGACTACCGGTTAAACCGACTAAATTTGTTCCAAAAGCTGACGTGTCATTTTATTACTAAAATATAAAGTATTTCTTTGTATTAAACACACATTAAATAGCTATCTACTTTCTCAAATGTACTCATATGGTACGTGTACTATAAATGCTACGTTTTTTTTACATTTTCGTCCGATTTCTTACGTTTTTGTCTAGTTTTATACTTTCCGTTTTCGTTCATTTTTTTAAGTTTTCGCCCGTAATTCGATTAATCAAAAGGAGAAATACAGAGAAAACCGGATTAGGTCGGTTGATGTGATTATCAACACGATAGTCGCTCCTTCTTTCTCTCTTTCGATTTTTGGTGGTTGTCGACACAGCCCTTTTTCTTCCTAGTGGATGTCGACACAGAAAAACAAAAAAGAAAACACCACCCACAGCCCCTTGTTATTGATGATGGTTTCTGGCCATTAGGGCAGCACGAGGCTTCTTTTTTCTTTCCTTCAATCAATCAAAACTGCACTTGTTCTTCCCTGGATCGTTCTTGCTCTTGATACCAAATATAGGATCAAACTTGCGGATGAAAAATAAAATCACAGGCATATTTAAATCTGCTTTTGTATTGATATGATTGATTGTTTGTTTATAGATTCCTAACCTATTTATACAAGATGAATCGGTGAATTTCGATACATCATGATCTTTGAAGAAGTGGCTTAAAATTCATATAAAAAAGGGTAACAGACACAACTATTCTAAACTTTGTATCCCTAAAACGGTTTATACTGTTGCTTTTGGACCCAGCCCATTTACAATTTCTATTTACAGACTTTACATAATATATCAGACTTGCTGGTTTGTTGGCCTTCGGCCCAAACATGGCTTTATTTCTATTTACACTTCTATGTTAAGTATTATGATATTACTTCCAACAGTCTGGTCAATGGAAGCAAGTGGTTGAGTTTCTAGTCCCGCAAAGGTTATCAGTTAGGAGCATTGTTAGAGGACTTGTCTTCTCGGCAAAGATTTACGTATTGGCATGAAAAAAACAACTGGCTTTTTTGCAAGATGGTGCGACAAAAGAGCAGCAGTGCTGCAAGCATGACTTTTAAGTTGTTCCAATGAAGACTTTGTGTTTCAAGTTCAAACATTCAAGTCAATGATTTTTAAGTTGTCCAATGACTTTTAAGTTGTTCACATGAATTTTTAAGTAGGTTGTTCAATGAAGATCTATGGTAGGATTAAACCTTACTAAAGTGTCATTGAAATCAATCAGGAGAGTAATTATCAAGGTGACAAACTACTGAAATATCAATGCTTTTACACCTAGTTTTCAATAAAAGCTGAAAACTTTTCAATCTTTAGCAAACTCCATCAACATTAGACTAGTTTCCCCATCTGTAAAGTAACAAAGGTTTATATTTTGTCACAAGATTCCAGCAACTAAAATAAGAAAATTAAAAAAATAGTGAATACTACCTCATTCGATGGTTAACCTCAGTAGTCCAAATCTGAAAACAGATTTCGGAAGCTTCAAATTCAACATATTTATCAGAAATCTCATTTTTCATCCTCGTCACCTCAACACCATGAACAGTTTTACCATTCTTTAGATCAATCCAACTTGTTTCTGGGTAAATTCATATCCTCACTTTCTCAGCTCTTCAACATCATCGTCATCATCGTCTTTATCGTCTTCATCTAATTGCAATTTCAATTCCATAATATCTTCTTCATCAAATTCCAATTTTGTTTCATCACTTTCTTCTTCTTCTCTATCTATTACATCATGTATTTCCACCGATCTACCGACCTCCTTAATCATTACGGAGTATTATTCATTTAATTAAAAGACCAAAAAAAATATCAACAAACTATATGATGCAGGTTTTATTTTATAGGATACTAGCCTAAATAATAATCTATCTATCTATATCTATCTATATTGTACTATATAGTATATAATATACTATATATATACTTATTATTATTACTTATCTCTACTACATTATAAAGGAAATTTGCATGAAAAACCATTTATTTTTGGAATTGTTGAAAGTATATTAGGCATTATTGAAAACCGAATATGGTATGTTTTGAATGTTGCAACAATCTCATCTCAATCTCAATCAATCTCAATTCCAATCATCTCCAATTCAAAACAAATCGATATATGCTGTCAAGGTTGCATCGGCGGGAATGCAAAAAAAAATTGAATTTGAAGTTTAAATTTGGATCAATACTAATGGCTATATAAGCAAGCAGAATCAATGGCATTATCATACAATTATCAATGGCATTCGGCAAAAAAAAAAATGTTCATGATGCTGCTTTTGAGGTTCGGTTTATGTTTAGTCGACTTGTTTAACTTTTGTTTAATGTGTAATCGTCTTGTTTCATTTTTGGTTTATGTGTTATTCACTAATAATGAGTTAATCTGTTTCTAATATGTCTATGATTATGTATTCATCTGTTTGTAATTTGCAGCCAATCCTTGATGCTCATTTTGCAGGTTTGGATTATGTGTTTTGAGTTGTGTTTAGTTTTTTGAGACTACCAGGTTCTGTTTATGTAATAATCTGTCATAATCTGCTTCTAATTTGCAGATTGCTCCTGATGTGAACAAACCAAATTCCTCATCCATTGAAGATGCTGATTTGGTAAGGCCTTGTTTGATGACTTGTATTTGACGACATAATTGTGTATATTGCTTCACAGTTTCCTCCATTTTTTATGACGTTTGCTATTTTTTTTTACGTCATGGCTTATTTTGCCTTTAGGAGGGAGCGGCAATTTGTTGCACAACTTTTGTTGTCAACGACAATGATCTTTGACAACGAAAACAATCAAATTTTTTTTTTTTTTTTTTGTGTTTTGACGGCTAGGGTTTAAGGTTTATGCATTGAATACGAAAAAGTAAAATCCTAAATTAATTAAAATATAAAGCACTGAAAAAATGCAATACTCTCCGGATCACGACAAGTAGCCGATGACCGAGGAAGGATAGCAATTTTTTATTGGTGGATCTTACCTAGAGCTGTGATACCATAAAAGATAATAGAAATTGATATTTATTGGATTCCTTTCATTACATAACAAAGCATGTCTATTTATAATAGAACATAGCTTTGGGAATAAGCAACAAAACCCTAGATCTAATGGACCTCAAGCCCACAATGACCTGGGCCAATATTTTATGCGTCTAACAAATAGATGATACTTATTGGGTGAGACGAGACCCGTTCAGGGTGGGGCAACGACTTTTTTGCTTGTCCATGGCCGGGGTTCGGATCCTCTTTTATCCGGTTCCATTTTGCAAATTCTGATCAAATGAAATGAGGCAATTTTAAAAAACGTTGTGACATTTATTTGGTCAAACACTGTCTTTCTTCAGATAAAGGCATATGATTTTTATTTGTTTTGAGATGTTTGTTTAAGCTTATTTTTAGGCTTATGAGCTTATTTGTTTTTGGCTTATTCTATAAGCTCACTTTTTTACCTGTGAGCTTATTAGAAGGTTTTCTTGTGGCTGTTAATATAGCTATGTGTATTGAGGTCGGAACCGGTCATGGGATATGTCACATACATATAAGTCAAATACTCGTCCTCCTTGGGTAACCGTAATCAGGAAAACAACCTCATGTGTTTACGATTTTAGTAAATTACAAAAATTGTCACATAATTAAAATTGACTGTTGTGTAACCATAGAATTTGATTGCTTCTGTGGTGGATTTGTGTTGGGTAAAGGGCAGATGTTCAGCATCTTGCGGGGCAATTGTAGAATTGCATCCATGACGGATATATACTCTTCTGTTTTGATGTTTTGCTACTATTCCGCAAGTTTGAGCCATTGCCACACTGACTCAAACTGAGGTTAAGGCCTCCCCCTTCAGCATGTGTTTGTAAAATCTCGCTCGGCATCGTGGTACTCGGTGGTCTGACCATACTTTTTAAGCGAGTATCGGTCTAGGCTGGTGATATATCGTTTTCTCGGGCGGGTGACCATAAAATCATAAAAAGAATTTATTTTTTAACAAATTAATTTACATTTTTATTTAATTATTTAGTCTTTTATATTTTTAGTTATATATATGTTGGTAGATATTTTTATATGTGTAATTTTGGTTAAGTTTTAACTAAATCTCATTTAATTTTATGATGGGCCAGTTAGTGGGCTAAAAGTAGTCATCCAACCTGTACTTCACCCCATACGAAACATTTTACCCCTTGTTTAATTTTGGATTAAAGGACCAAGTACTTATCAAAATATCAGATCAGATTTTTAGCCCAAGTCTATTTGACGAGCCCATTTCACCATTAAGACCAAGCAACCCTGATCATTCAGGTATAAAGGTATAAGACATACACATCTTACCTTAATTTCATTCCAACACATAAGCAGTCATCCAACCTTATATCTCCAAACAACCCAACGAACTTCTTCTTGTTCAACTTGATTTTCCATATTAAACATATAAAAGAAGCAGATCTCTCCAAACAACCCAACAACCTTATCTCTCCAAACATCCCCCCTTTCTTCTCCTTCATCTTCTCCCTCCCTTGCAAGAACTTCTTCATCGGAAAACAACAAAAAAAGAATCTGACCACCAAAAATCCACTAATCTGTTGACCGTCGTTGACATTGGTGGCCGATTATGACCGCCAAGCACCGATTTGACCGATATTAACAAAAATCGAGTTTTTTGTCCGATTAGTGAAAAACCGTAACCGGGATGGACCCCGATAAGTGATATATCGGCCGCAAGTCTGCTATTTTACACATGCCTTCAAGTAGGTTGGTGTGTAGCCACTTTAGGTCACCAGATTTTAGAACTGGACTTTTTTTTTGGTGGGTAACCATGATTTTTCCTCCTCCGGTGGCTATAATACCAATAATCCCACCATGTAAAGTTATAGACAAAAGTGAGATTGTTCATATCTTGGCGGGGCAAATCGAAAAATATGTAGCCAACCATGGCGGATGTATCATCTTTTTCGGATTGTTTAATTTATCTGAGCCTACTTGTTCGCATTGCAATTTGTACTTTGGAACGATAAAGTATGAAAAGCTTGTTTTGGATCATATTTTGTCAAATGATTAATATAAGCTCGTCTTCTACCCCACTTTGATTTTTTGTTAAATTTATAATTTAAATGATTCGCTTCTTGGCGGGGCAAATTGGTAAATTTGCAGCCATGGTTGTGATGATGATTTTGTTACTGTTGTTACCGCAGAAGCAAATCCAAACACGATATACGCTGTACTTAGATACAGATTATCTGATTATTTCAAAAGCCGTATCTAACATATTTATTGAAGCTGAAAGGTAAAAGAGACTACATGCGATGAAGATATTAATTTTGTGCATTTATTATTTCAAGCAGAGGTTACTGGATAGTGGGTGATGCAGGCCCAAGTGTTGAAGAACGGGCCCATTTGTTTCTAGAGGCCCAAGATCGTGTGAAGAAAAGACCCTTTTTCAAAGGGGCATAACTTGGGATTAGATAATCCGTTTTAGGCCCAAGACTAGCCGTTTCGAAGAACGAGGAGAATGCCGTTTTTCCCCTAAAATATTTTAACATTCCTTAAAATTTCTAAAATCCCTCCTAAATGTGGCGGTTTTCCTTTTCCCCTTATATAATTCCCTCCAAGATTGAGTAATTGGTATATAGCTTAGCCATCATAGTACATCGCTCAACCCTTAATCCCTGCTCGAATGTTCTTCCACCTTGTATAGTTTATACAAATACGATGACTAGTAAGAGGTAATTGTTTCATCTTTAATATTAGAAATTTTGATATTAAGTACCAATTTCTTTTGGGCATGAGATATTTATTGTAGATGTTAAGTATCAATTTATTTAATGCATATGTTTATTAGCTCTTTGAAATCTTATATATTTCTCTACATTGATTATATGTATGAATTCCTTTTATGGATAGATGGCTCTCTCTTCATATCTTATTACCATTATATCTTTTGAACTTCAATCTTCAAAGTGTTATGATGTAATTCACAAAAATAAAATTAGTAATATGGACTACACACACAAATGTTTGTCACAGTAGGATCTACTAGTGTATTTTGATAAATAAATAAAATGTTAGATTTTTTAAACTTATCTTACTTACACTACAACAAAAGCCCCTTTCCCCAGCGCGTTTTTCCCCAGCGACATACTGTCGCTATGTGGTAAAATGCTCACTAAAACGACAAAAATACTCCGAGTGCATTTTTTTCATTGAATCTTTCAGTCAACGTTATCGAAACGTTTCCCAGGACAGTCGCCGGGCCAAAGATTTTCTTGAATTGATTAAAAAGAAGATTCAGTGATCGAAAATCTAAGCGGGAAATCTTATCAGACAGTCTTTCCCCAGTGACCATGTCGCTGGGGCATACTTTTGTTCCAGTGTTTAGTGGTAATTAGTTCCATAATTGTCGTAGCGTTTTGAACTGTACAACTTCCCATCGGAATTAATGGGGAACTTAACAGGGACTAATTTATTAGGCAACCGGTTTTATAGTTAACATATTTTTGAGTTTCGGGCCTTAGTTCCCCAGCGACATTGTTGGTCGCTTGGAATGTTAACCCCCAATTTTTTCATTTGACTTTTAAACAAAAATCGTTTTTTCGGTATATTCGGTCCAATATTCCCCATACTAACTAAATTTACTTCCTAAGTTAAAACTCTAATTTACTCCTACTACCACTATATGTAATCATAATACACGGATTGACCAAATCGATTAACGTTTATGTTTAAACATCAAAATGATACTCATACATTGAACCTCTAATGTGTAACCCTACCTTATGTTACGAATCATAACCGAAGTCGAAACATGATCACTAGGATCCAACTTCAATATTATCTCACGATGATGTTGTTTCTTAATAAACAACCTTTTTGCACCCTCGTTAAAACGTGGTTTGTCCTTAGGTTTACGATTAGGTACAACACGGTTTCTTGGTCCAGTTGCTACCGGAAAGTGTACGGACCACTTGTTGAACCTATAATGCTCATACGTCCCTTGCTTACATTGCATTTAATTATTTTCATCATTAAACCTAGCTCATACGTTGAACCTATAATGTTGAACCCTAACTCATACATTGAACCTATAATGTTGAACCCTAACTCATACATTGAACCTATAATCTTGATGGGTAGAAAGGTGGAGCATATGGGTTTAGTTCACGTTGAGTAGTGTTCATAACTAGTTATGTGTGTGTGTTTTGGGGTGAAACTTTGCGTGTGAGAGAGATGATATGACCAGGAGATGAAACGGGTTGTATGTATAATAATGGTGGCTAGTGAAGTGAGAGTGAGAGTTGAAATGAGTTGAGGTGTGATAAGGTTAAAAGATGTAATGATGAGTTGCATTAATGTGTAACCCTAGCTCATACATTGAACCTCTAATGTGTAACCCTAGCTCATACATTGAACCTCTAATGTGTAACCCTACCTTATACGTTGAACCTCTAATGTGTAACCCTAACTCATACATTGAACCTCTAATGTGTAACCCTAGCTCATACATTGAACCTCTAATGTGTAACCCTACCTTATACGTTGAACCTCTAATGTGTAACCCTAACTCATACATTGAACCTCTAATGTGTAACCCTAGCTCATACATTGAACCTCTAATGTGTAACCCTACCTTATGTTACGAATCATAACCGAAGTCGAAACATGATCACTAGGATCCAACTTCAATATTATCTCACGATGATGTTGTTTCTTAATAAACAACCTTTTTGCACCCTCGTTAAAACGTGGTTTGTCCTTAGGTTTACGATTAGGTACAACACGGTTTCTTGGTCCAGTTGCTACCGGAAAGTGTACGGACCACTTGTTGAACCTATAATGCTCATACGTCCCTTGCTTACATTGCATTTAATTATTTTCATCATTAAACCTACCCAATGGTACGCATCCCCTTTGTTGTCAAACATGACATAGACCCGTCTCTTGGTGGGTCGAACCACACCGGCAAATACTCTTTTGAAGTTGGATCCTAGTGATCATGTTTCGACTTCTGTTATGATTCGTAACATACCCAATGGTACGCATCCCCTTTGTTGTCAAACATGACATGAACCGGATGACTCGATCCGAATGAACTGAGAAACCATATCATTATATAAACAATAATAAAAAAAATTAGTTATTATTTATAAGATACATAATTATAAAAAACTTATTAGTATTTATATTTATAAATGTATACAAT
>BQNB010164284.1:0-14349 GCA_026074375.1 Tanacetum coccineum
CACAACGCAGACCATCCTCCGTAATTAATTCCAGGACTTTACCTATAACCAAAGTATCTCCAACAATAGTGTCATCGTCAAGATACCAAGCCTACAGGCAAAGATTAAAGGAGTCTCTAATCTTACAAATCAGGGGATGTAGTACTAAGGAAAACAAAAGAGGGCCAAGAGGATCGCCCTGCTGCACCCCTTGGCACGATCATAAGGAGTGTTCTTTGTTGTACAATCTAGCAGGGGTAGAGTAGCAGAATTATACCCAACAAGAGATAGCAGGGCAACACATACGAACTTCTTCTAACATGACCTTTCGGTCTACCAGATTGAAGGCATTTTTAAAGTCCACCAATAGCATCGAAAGACCAACATCATCCCCACGATCCTCAACCAAATGATTAACTGCATGAAGAATAGCCTTACCCGCTCCTAGTACCCCAACACCAAACTGTAGACCATCCAAATAACCATCCAAAGAATGACCAATCATAGTAGCACTAACCTTGGAAACCAGACGCCTCAAAACAATGCCCACAGCTATAGGACGAATACCATCACTTGGCTTAACAAGTGGTGTAAGAGGGGCACTAGCAATATACTCACCAAGCATCATAGGGTATTTCCCCTCAAAAAAGAGATTCACCACTTAGGTGATAGAGGAGACCAACTCATCTGAAATAGCAACAGCCGCTCCACTTAAGCAATCTATAAGGTGTTGGGTACGCAATCCATCATGTCTACAAGACGTACCTCAGGGCAAACTCTTGATCCTGTCTATAACCACATCCTGAGATGCAATGAGGTGGTGGTGATCAACAGATGTATCTGGCAAGGATGGAGCAGACTTGAAAGGGTGTTTAGCCTTTAATTCCTTAAGAGTAGCATCATTATAAGGAGCAACACCAGAAGAGGAAAGAACTCTCACTGCAGCAGTATAGTTGTTATTATTATTATTATTATTATTATTATTATTATTATTATTATCGCTTACGGAACACACCGAAGATACGTCACCATTTCCTTTAGGACAATGTCTAAAAGGAAACATCTCCATCGAAAAGGTTGCGTCTGAAGATAACATCGCTGACATTCTTTTTTTACCCCTCAAGCATGATTCGTTAAATTATCAAGGTTTAGGAATTATTGTTGATCCCAATAAACAGATCTTGAACTCCTTAGCTTGATGTAAGGTTTAGTATCCTTGGATAAATCCAAAGGTAACTAAGAATTGCAACTTTGAGTGTATATATAAACTATGCGGAAAAAAAAAATCCTAGTTTATACCACTAAGAAGAATAAAAATAATGAATGTTTAACACACAGAAATATAACAAAACAATAAGCTCTAATATATTAATACGAACACTCTTTGACAATGTATAGGGTTTTACAACCTTGAGCAATGAAAAACTAAGAAAGACTGATATATGTATAATCTATGCCTTAGGTTCACTTTTTACAAAACGCGATGAATGATAATGCATATCTTTTCCTAATTTAACTAACTCATGCATAATATCAATAATAGCAGTTACTAAAACTATACAAAGATTAACAACCCAAAGAATAACCTTGATTAACTAACTATACCTGGCATACTAAAATGTAACTGCAGCACTAACTATATGCTAGCAGTACTAATAACTTAGACTATTTTCTTTAAACTTCAACAGCAGTACGATCTTGAACCAGCAGTATTAACTTCCAAAACTAATAGTAGTTACTTTAGAAGCCTTCAATTCCTAACAATCCTCCCCTAAACTTGATATTCACCTTGTTAATCATCAAGTTTCTTCAGTCTCAACATCTTGATCATTAAAAGGATGTATCCAAACATTCTTCTACTTCTGAAGTTGTGATCTTGTAAATCTGAGAAGCTCAAATGCCATCTCACTTTCATAATCAACCTCTAGTATTCTATTTAGCACCCTTGAAAGCATTTCTTGAGTTAGAGGACAGATTTTCATTCTTAATCAACAGTAAATAAGCAACTCCAATATTCATCACAGTAAATAAACTTCGACGATAATCAAACAATCTCCAACTTATCAAGTTGTAGTCCTGTTGATTCTTCTATATTTCATCTTCTTTATTAGGCTCAAATAAGGTCTTTAAATCTCCCCAAAGTAACAAGTCATATCCTTCTGGACATTATCTCATATCTTTCATTTACCAACCTATGTAGATCTATTATATCTTGTCTGTCAAAATCATCAAGCATCTCACTAAATATCTTATAATTCTTGAAACTTCCATCTGCTCTGATGATTTAATAATACATCATATTTTCATTTAAAATATGTGTCTTCCAATCAACAATTGGATATTTGGTGGCCAGAGATTCAACATCAATAGCAACATCATCCTTTGGAACTACATCTATACTATCTCTAAGCTCCTCTTTTTCAGCATCATTATCCTCTTCTAGTTTCTGTTTCTTAGAACTTTCTTCTTCAGAATCTGCTCTTGGTCTCTTTTTAGTGCTTTTGGCTTGTTGTTGACTGTCATCATCTATAGGCTTAAAGTCATCAATCTACTTCTTATCTCTTTCATATAACTTCTAAACTTCTTTTTAAAGTTTTGTGCTTTAGGTTGTTGATGAGTGGTACTTACCCATATGTTTGAGTAAGTAATCATCATGGTTTCCTGACTTAATTTTGTAAGGGTGGTTTGTTCCTTATTAACGCTGCTCTTTCTGTAGCCAATTATTTCCTCTTTCTCTTCAAAGAATCTGCTAACCATCTGCTTCTCTCTTCATTGTATACTCTCTTTGCTCTTCATGTTTTAGTCCCTTAACAACCATTCATGATCAACATCTATTCTGGCTTGAATTTTATCAAACTCTTCGGCTAAAGCAGCACTAGTAACTTCTTCTTGCTTTTGTCTTTCTTTTTGGGCTTTGTCCAACTCTGCTAATTCTTCCTCATGTAATCTTTGAGCTAACTCTGTCATCACTTTCAATCTTGAGCTAACCCTTGATTCCCATTCTTTTTACTTAACTGGTTCTCAGGTTCTTCATCAAACAGTACACTTTACCTTTGTCTTTTGGATCATAGTTTAGATAGAGGTGAAAGTGTTATAGTTATCTGTTAGTCTATGAGGTTCTTTCTTCATCAAGAAACAACTCCTTTTTCCTTTTCCTTTGCATTCTCACTTCTCATCTTTACAAGTGTCTGAGCAATAGTGAGATCTTCATCACCAAATATAGTTGTTGTTGTAGGAGGAGTAGATGGAGTAGCAGTACTAACATTCACAGGAACACTGGCAGCACTAACTTTTGGCCTAGCAGTACTAACTTTGATCAGCAGTACTACCACCTTTTTCACCACTACCCATGTCTTCCATAATCACTTCTGTATCAGCCCCATCAGTCAGGTTAAGCTCCTCTATTTTATCATCATTCCTCCCTTGTTTGGATGCATCCTCACCCAAACTTTTATCAGTAGAATGTCTTAACTCTGCCTTTAAACAGTCTTCTCTTCATAGGGTTTTTTTTTTTTTTGTGGAGTTCTTGTCTTTCTCTTCTTTTCTAGCCTCTTGACCCTCAATTTCAATCTGGTGATCACTCTGTCTTGAGCAGTCTTTGCTTCCTCTAAGGTAAGAACCCTTTTTGTCAATGAGGTACAAGTTTCCATCAATTCCTGAATTAGTTCCATTCTACCCTCATCACTTCTAGGTGTGTTACCTCATAAGAGAGGTGAATCATAGGGTGTAGGTGGTACAAAATCCGTCAAATCATCATGATATTCCATATTATCTACTCCACATCCATATGTGTTAACTTCTAAGAGAGGTGGGTTACATGACATTTTAGATGCTGTCTCAGGCCTTGTTTAAGCATCTGCACCTCCCAATGTGGTATCTTGGCGCCTGGTTCTGTCACCTGAACCAATTTCCTAAGAAAGAGGATCATTAGGCATTATTGTAGATTGGGTCTTAAGGATGTTATCATTGTCCTGTGCTGTAACTAAGCTAGCAGCAGTCGTGATAGCCCTTTCCACACTGTCATCCCCTCCTTATGGACAGCCTCATCTGCTTCATGGTCTAAAGGCACACTGGTCTGAGGTAACATAGTGATCTGTTTGGCTCTTTTATGTTTTTGAGTCTTTCTTTGTTTTCTTTGATGTAGATGGGGAATGGATATTTGCTCAATGTGAGCTTCAGTTTGGAAAGCTTCAATGAGAAATTGTTGGAGGTGATTCAGTTTAATATGATTAAGTTTGAGGTTCTGCAACATTTGGTATGAGGAAGAGGGTATGGTTGGGGATCATGGGGTAATGCTGAACCTTTACCCGCCTGTGCTTGGATTTGCACCACCATGGAGACAAAAAGTAGAGTAACTTTCCTAAAAAAAATTTACATTTTCCTTGCCAGATTAGAGAAAAACCTTTTTATTGTGTGTAGGTTTCTCATGTATCATTAAAAGGTTATGGTAAATCTTTAAGCTGGTTATTCAAAAAGAGTTGTAAAAACCTTGGATACATTAAAAATCTCTTTGGATCCAAGTTCTTTAACATACCATCAAAAATTAATTTAGAAAAATTAAAATTTTGACCCTTTGCTAAACTTATAACTGCTGAAGCCAAATTAGTTGAAAATTCATTCCAAGTAGTTGATTTTGAACTTATACAATAAAGGATGGTATGTATCAAAAATTTCCATTGAGGTGAGAATGAACCTTTTTGAAAAGTAAGTTTTGTAGAAAGCTATTCATATCCCATCAATGCAAGGTTTTCAAATTTTTTATCATTTGTTAGGCAAGCAATACCATCCTCATCATTAAAGAGAAGATCACTTCTTACTGATGATTTTGATATGACCACAGCCTTGCCATCAACAATAGCATGTATTTGCTTCACTGAATTGATTGTTTTGGAAGTGGCAGTATTTCAAAACTGTTCAATGTAAGAAGCATAGATAGTGGGACTTACAGTGAGAGCATAATTGATCGAACATGTAGAGAGTAAATCCACTATCTGATGAAACTTAGCGTTCTCCTTTGTCTTTTTCAAACAAGTAACCATATTATGTTGATCGACAAACTTCAAATCCACCATATAGTAATTGGTTTATGAGAAGGGTTATGGGTTTAAGTTCGTTGATGAGAGTATGAGGGTTTAGCAAAGTTAATTGAGATATTATAAAGAGAGCTTAAGGGTATGATTGGACTACCAGAATAAAGTTAAATCTGTATCTTGAAGTAAAACTTATAAAAGAAAGAAAGATCAAGAATTATCCAAATATAGACCCCTATAAGCGAAGTTGTTAGCGGAAATATCTCAACGGTTATAATTAATTAATGAAAATCTGTTATGCACCGAACAGTATTAACGGTAACAAGTAGTATTAAATTTGGCTCAGCAGTACTAACTTTTGCTCAGCAGTACTAACTTTTGCCTAGCAGTACTAACTTTTATAGTAGTATAAACAAAATGGTTACCAATAGAAACCCAATACTAATCATCAATCTCATTACTATACCCGTGTAAGCAGCACTAACTAAGCCTAGCACCATCAACTTTTGTACAAAGTTTCATCCAGCAGTATAAACTAAGTCCAGCAGTACTAAGAGATATCTAACAGTATTGACTCTGTCTTCAATAATTATATAGCAACATGCCTCTATTCATCACAAGTACACCAGAAAAGACTAGATAGACATGTGAGAATTCATGAGGATCCATATTTATGCATAACCCATAAATAAAAGTTAAGAACTGTTATCCAAACACATTAACCTCCCCTTAAATAATACTTCAGAGATTAAGTAATCTAATGCTAGCAATTAGAAAGTTAAACCTGCTAACATCAAAAGCCTTTGTGAAAAGATCTACAACATTGTGGTCTGTGTGAATCTTTATCACCGAAATCAACTTCTTCTTATAACAATCTCTGATGAAATGGTGCCTAATCTCTATGTGCTTGGTTTTAGATTGAAACACTGGATTCTTCACAATACAAATGATGCTTTCATTATCAATGGAAATCTTGGTGTTCATGAAGTTGAAACCATAATCAAGCATTTGATTTTGAATCCATAGCACATATCCACAGCAATTAGCAGCAACAACATACTCTGCTTTAGTAGTAGAATTTGCAATTATAGTCAAGAAATTGACAACCTCTTGTTGTGGATTTCCTGTCAAGGCTAGCTCCAACATATCACAATCAGAAAAAGATTCCAAGTCAAATAGTGAATCTCTAGGATACCAAAGGCCCAATTTAGGTTGACCTTTTAAGTATCTAAGATCCTCTTCACAGCATGAATATGTGACATTTTAGGAGTAACTTGGAACCTTGTACAAGCACAAACAACAAACATTATGTCTGGCCTAGAAGCTGTTAAGTACATCAATGATCTAATCATTGATCTGTATAAATGAACATCCACACTATCAACTTCTTCATCCATGATTAATGCCTTGTTAGGTTCCATGGGAGTGCTTGCTATCTTCACAGTGGCAAAATTAAACTTCTTCAATATGTCAGCCACATATTTGTCTTGGCTAATGAAGATTTCATCCTTCTTCTGTTGTACTTGTAACCCTAAGAAGAGTGCGATCCCATAGCAATATCTGGAATTTCTTGTGCATAAACCTATAAATCTATCATAGGACTTCTTCGTTGACCCAGTATGTATCCTTCGTACATACATGTATAACAAGATATCCCTTTGTCCTTCTTGACTCTTCTAAATCCATTTTAATTAAGTAGGTAGACAAGGTCTCATACCAGGCTCTAGGAGCTTGATGTAGACCATATAAAGCTTTTTCTACCTTATACACTTTTTCAAGGAACTGTAGATCTTCAAAACTAGGAGGTTGACACACATAAACCTCCTCTTTAATAGTACCATATAAGAACGCACTCTTTAGATCCATCTGGTACATAATAAACCCCATAAATGATGCATAGGCCAAAAATAACCTAATTGCTTCTATCCTAGCAACAAGAGCAAAAACCTTATCATAATCAATTCCTTCTTCTTGGGTATAACCTTGTGCAACCAGTCTTGCCTTGTTTCTCATTACAATCCCTCTCTCATCCTTTTTGTTTCTAAAGACCCATTTTGTTCCAATGGCCCTCTTGCCATTAGGTAGATTAACCAGTGTCTAAACCTTCTGAAGTTGAAATTGTAGAAGCTCCTCTTGCATTGCTTCTATCCAACTTGGATCTTCCAGAGCTTGAAACACTTTCTTGGGTTCCATTTGAGAGAGAAAACAGGCAAATAAGCAGTTTTGATAATTTTTATGATTTGTTCTCCTATGCTTATTAATGTAACATACCATAGCATGTTCATCAGAAATCTTGGTCATTCTCCTTGTTTGAATAGCTGAATTAAAGTCTCCAATGATCTGATCTTTAGGATGATCCTTGTCAATTCTGGTTGTGGGAATAGGACTGACATTCATGGTTGTTTCTAAGTTGTTTAGGTCAGCATCTGCACCCACATCTTCATTATCATAAGTATTACCAAAAATTCCAGTATCATATATTGGAGTCACATTTAAAAAAGGTGGAAGTGTAAATGCATTTTTGAAAGGAGAAAATCTTTCAAATATATGTTCCTCAAATGCATTAGAAGCTTCAGCAGCATTAACTGGTGATGATGGATCATCATTAGTAAAAGATGGTCCAGCAACACTAATAGGTGTACTAACAATATTAATACTATTAGTGCTGTTAGGATGTACAGTCTGCTTTTCTTGTTGAAGTAGCCTTTCAAACTCACTTCTTGTGGCTTGATCATCCTTTCCATCTTTATCTGAAGCTCCATTTTCATCCATTTCAGTAGGCTTCTCTTCAACATCTTCTTCACTGACCTTAGGATCTTGAAAGATTAATGGATCAGTTGTGCAGATAGGTATTAGGATGTATTCTTGTTTAGGTTCTGTCTTCTTCTCAGCTTGACCTGTAACAATGTTATCTCTAGTTCTTACAATACCATTAGTTTGATTTCCTACAACAACTGGCACATAGTTCATAAATATTGTCAAAGAATCAACATCAAAAAGCCAGTCTGGTCCATTTCCTATCACATTTGGTGTATTTTCAAGAAATCTAATGTTTAAGGTCTCTTCAACTATCATGGTCCTCTTGTTAAATACTCTCATGGCCTTGCTAACTACAGAGTACCTAATAAAAAATCCCTCATTAGCTTTTCCATCAAACTTGCCTAGATGATTCTTGGTATTTAAGATGGTAACAAAACACCCAAAAGGTTTCATGAAGTCTATCAATAGGGTTCTTCCATGAATAAGTTCATAAGGTGTCTTGTTATGAGGATTAATGACTAAGACCCTATTTAGCACATAGCAAGCAGTATTAACTGCTTCAGCCCAAAAGGTGGTTGGCAACTTAGAGTCAACTAACATAGTTCTTACAGCCTCTATCAGTGTTTTATTCCTCATCTCAGCAACACCATTCTGCTAAGGAGTCCTAGCAACACTAAATTCCCTCTTAATACCCTTCACTACACAGAACTAATTCATTACACTATTTTTGAACTCAGTTCCATTGTCACTTCTGATAACTTTTACTTTATAGTCTAGTTGATTTTCTATTTCAGTTATGAAGGTCTTTAATATCCCACTAGTTTCATCCTTAGTGGCCAAAAAGAATACCCAAGAAAATTTACTAAAGTCATCAGTAACAACTAGGCAATAAGACTTTTTCATTAAACTCTTAACATTTGTAGGACCAAATAGGTCCATATGAAGCATATGTAAGGGTTTGTTGAATGAGTTTACAAGTTTGGTCTTACAGGAGGCTTTGTGTTGCTTTCCTTTCTGACAAGCAACACAAGAATGATTACTTTCAAAAATCTTTGAGGGTAAACCTCTTATAAGGTTTCCCTTAACCAGTTTGTTAATATTTTTGAAGTTAATGTGCCTAAGCCTCATGTGCCATAAATTGGATGCATCAATTGTGGCCTTAGCAAAGAGGCAAGTTAAACCTTTAGTGAGAACAACACTCTTTAGGTCAACACTGTAAATGTTATCCTTTCTTGGAACTCTCAGCAAAACTTGACTTTCATCAAGTAGCTTAAAGTCAGAAGATAAGACAAGACATTCAGTGTCAGTAAAAAGAACATTATTCTTTTTGTCACAAATTTGTGACACACTAAACAGGTTATACTTAAGCTCCTTACAAAAGTACACATTATCAAAATCCAATGTTCCTGTTTTGATTTTACCTTTTCTAGAAATTCTACCTTTACCATCTCCAAAGGAAACAAATCCACCATCATAATCTTCATACTCAGTAAGATAGCATTTGTTTCTAGTCATGTGCCTTGAGCAACCACTATCAATAACTCCTTTTTCCTTGTACTCCTTCTGCTGTGGGTTGCCCTGCACATAAAATAAGAGAATTAGACTCTTTTAGGGATCCAAGCCATTATAGACTTGGATCTGCCTCGTGCATCAATGTAAGAATATTTCTTGAAAGTATTTGATGCACTACTGTTTTTGGCTTTCCAAACCCAGCATGCTGAGGCCTTAACAACATTAACCTATTTTCTATTGTTTTCACTTACTACTGCTCTATCCCTAGCAGTAGTATCTTTTACCCTGACAATATTAACCTTTTTATTGAAAATACTATTCTTGTTTGCTGAATACTTGTTAAATGGCCTTGTGACTTGTGAATATCCCTTTTTGTAAGCATTTGATATTGGTCTAGGATGATTCACAGTTGGTTTTGAGCCAGCAGTATTAACTGGTCTGACAACAGTATTAACACTTACACCAACAGTATTAATTTTGCTAGACTTGGTTAATACTGCTTGTGGAACAAATTTTATATTAGGGTGAGTCATTTTATTAGCAAAATTCTTGTGATTCACCCTTTTTGAGTTGTTCCACACTGGTCTTATAACCTTTTTATCACACACATAATGAGTCTGCTCAGATACCACAACAAACAAGATTTATTAATCATTTTAAAGTCACTTCCTAGTCTTTAGGACATTAGATTGTTCCAGTTTCTTTGGTTCCCTCTAGGATAGTGTTTGTTTTGTCTATATGTTTCTACCTTCTCTACTGTTTCCCTAGCAGTCCTAACAAACTTTATCTTTTCAGTGCTAGAACTAACAGTTTTATCATTCGGTATAATTTCTACCTCACTTTAATCATCAGAATTCTAATCCTCAATGACTGGAGGTTTAAAGCTGTTCTTCCTAACAGTTTTAGTGCTAATGCCATCACATTACTTTTTGCTCAGCAGACTCAAGTTTTGACTCAACTTGTCTTAACATTACTAGATGTAACAACGTAGTAACATCCATATTTCCTTTCAACTATTTCATCCATAAATGTTAGATTAGGTTTGCGAGGTATGAAATTCCCTGTAAAAGGCGGGGGAACTGCATGATATCCCTTATCAGATTTGGACTTATTATACTTCTGATTTTCTAACATCTCAGATGAATTCACAAATCTTTCTACTGTAGGAGAAGCTGCAGTAGAAGAAGCTGCATTGTATCCTAGTCCAGTTTTAAACTTGTCAATGACTTGACTTTCCAGCAAATTATTTAAAGATTTAGATGAATTTTGAAACTTCTCTAATGTTAGTTTTAACTCATCTCTCTCTTTTTTACTTTTTCCATTTATTTTTGTTTTCAACTTAAGCTGTGTCTTTAGTTTGACTTAAGTTTTAAAAACATTAATGCTTTCTTCAAACATAGCCTCATTTTTCTTCTATGAGCTAGTCTAGCCTTCTACTGATCTACCTGCTTTATAAGATACTAATTAAATTGAGATTTTTGTAATCTGAGAAAGAATTATCATATTTTTCTTCCAAACTGATGGTCTTTATTTCCTGTTTGTTCCTCTAGATCGAAGCATGAGTCTTCCATTCAGATGGAAGACTTCTAAACAATTTTAAGTTCATGTCCTCTTGTGTAATAACTTCGCCTTGAATCTCCAACCGACTAATAAGTTTTTTCAACCTATCAAAAGTTTGATCCATTGTCTCTGAACTTAATCCTGCAAAATTCTCATATTGTTGCTTGAGTAGAGTTCTCTAAACTTTCTTGGATTCAAGAAAGTTCAGAGAACTCTACTCAAGCAACAATATTAGAACTTTGCAGGACGAAGTTCAGAGACAATGGATCAAAATTTTGATAGGTTTCAAAAACTTATCACTCGGTTGGAGATTCAAGGTGAAGTTATCACACAAGAGGACATGAACTTAAAACTGTTGAGAAGGGGCAACTTTGCAACAGAATTGTTTTGGGTAGTTTCAAGATCCATTTCTTTGATTGAATAAAGAGTTCTTCTAGTTTGTAACTTCTTGATCAAGGTTTCAGAACACAAGCTCGGATACCACTTGTTGATCCCCTTTTTACAGATCTTAGATTAGCTTGTTAAAGCTTAAGTTGTCTTAGATAAATCTGAAACAACTATGATAGAAACCATGAGTAATATATAAAGATTATGCGGAAACTAATCTTTATACACCAGAAGAAACAATGTAACAGTAACACAAGAACTTTCACAAAACTTTCAATATTGAATGATTCACAAAACAACTATATGTTTTGCCTAATAACTATCACTTTTCTATCTTGGATTCATATTTCTAACTATGCCGTAAGGGTTCCTTTTATACACCAAGGAAACCCTAATGGGCTTACAAAACGCGTTAAGTGATCACGCATATCTATTCCTTATATAACTCATGCATATCACTTAAGCAGTACTAACTATATATGACAGTACTAAATATATAATTAGCAGTACTAACTATAACTGGCAGTACTAATAATGTACTGGCAGTACTAACTAACTATCAGCAGTACTAAGTGTAGAAGCTCTAAATCCCAACAGAATGGAACTTTAGTTGATCCTTATTTGGGAGTGCCATCAATAGAGTTCCTCTAGCTTTTATCTCATTCCTCTTGTCTTGCTTTTCTTCTGCAGTAGTAGGTTCATATTCCTGCTTAGTTTCTCCAACAGTTCTCTTCAGCACTTTGTTACCATTTTTAATTACTTCCCAGAGGGAGTAATCAGTCATGAGAAAGTATTGTTCTATCCTCATTAACCAGAGATCATAATCCCCTGGGTTGAGGATAGGGAGTTTTGCAGTTAGAGTTGTAGAAGTAGTTCCTGCCTCCATCTTATCACTGAGAATTAGATCTAGTATGTGTTTTTGGTTTCTTCTTATTCAAAGCTTCACAACAAGCTCTGATACCACTTGTTGATCCCAATGAATAGATCTTTAACTCCTTAGCTTGATGTAAGGTTTAGTATCCTTGGATAAATCCAAAGGCACTAAGATTGAAACTTTGAGTGTATGATATAAACTATGCGGAATCTAGTTTATACCACTAAGAAGAATAAAGAAAAAGTATGTTTGAGACACAGAAATACAACCAAAACAATAAGCTCTAATATATTAATACGAACACTCTTTGATAGTGTTAGGGTTTACAACCTTGAAGCTATGAAAAACTATGAAAGACTGATGTGAAAGACTGATGTCTAGATCTATGCCTTAGGGTTCCTTTTATACACCAAGGAAACCCTAATGGGCTTACAAAACGCGTATAATGATAATGCATATCTATTCCTAATTTAACTCATGCATATCATAATAGCAGTACTAACTATACAAGACTAACAGCACTAAGTATTAACTAACAGTACTAACTATACTGGCAGTACTAACAATGTACTGGCAGCACTAACTATTATAGCTAGCAGTACTAATAACTTAGACTATTTTCTTTAAACTTCAACAGCAGCACAATCTTGAACCAACAGTATTAACTTCCAAAACTAACAGTAGTAACTTTAGAAGCCTTCAATTCCTAACAATCCTCCCCTAAACTTGATATTCACCTTGTTAATCATCAAGTTTCTTCAGTATCAGCATCTTGATCATCAGGAGGATGTATCCAAACACTCTTCTACTTCTGAAGTTGTGATCTTGTAAATCTGAGAAGCTCAAATGCCATCTCACTTTCATAATCAACCTCTAGTCTTCTATTTAGCATCCTTGAAAGCATTTCTTGAGTTAGAGGATATTTCTTCTCAATCATCATGTGAATAGAAACTCCAGTATTCATCAACAGTACATGAACTCCACATGAGTCAAACAATCTCTAGCTTATCAAGTTATAATCCTGTTGATTCTTCCATATTTTATCTTCTTCATTAGGCTCAAATAAGGTCTTCAGATCTCCCCAAAGTAACAAGTCATATCCTTCTAGACTTGTTGTCTCATATCTTTCATTTACCAACCTATGTAGATCTATCACATCTTGTCTGTCAAAATCATCAAGTATCTCACTGAATATCTTGTAATTCTTGGAACTTCCATTTGCTCTGATGATTTGATAATACATCATATTTTCATTTAAAATATGTGTTTTCCAATCAACAATTGGATATTTAGTGTCCAGAGATTCAACATCAATCGCAACATCATCCCTTAGAGCTACATCCATACTATCTCTAAGCTCCTCTTTTTCAGCATCAATATCCTCTTCTAGTTTCTGTTTCTTGGAACTCACTACAAAAAAGGGTTTTTTGGGACGAACTTTTTTGGAACGGTAAAAAAAGAGTGCCAAATATGCGTAGTTGGCACGGTTTGGATAACCGTACCAAAAAAATACGTATTTGGGACGACTATTATAAAATCGTTCCAAATACGTATGCATTTGGAACGTTTTGTAATAATGGTGCAAGTGCATGTGTATTTGTATTTAGGACAGTCGGTACCTGAAGTGCCAAATACGTAAGTGTATTTAGAACGGTTTCTAAGGCTTGTGGCAAATACTTGTGTATTTGAAACAATTTTTTTAAAACCGAACCCAAATGCCCATTTCGTCTCACACGCGTGTTGACAATATTTATCCTTTTTTTCTTAAATTTACGATTTCATTCACTTTATTACTCAATTTCCCTTCATTATTATATTTTTTGATCAAAATCCATCTTAAAATCAAATGAAATAATATTTATATCAATAACCTTAATCACCGCTCGTCGTAACTCAGATCACTTAAGACCAATTTCAAAAAAATCTTATTATACGTGCAAGCATGTAAACAAATGAGGTCTCATATGCCGGTTACCCATCGATGGCAAGTGTCTGACTCAAATGTATGACGCCTAACTAAGGTATCCCGTGACCATTTTCAACCCTCACTTTTCACTGACCACCCCTAAATATGTAACTAGTGAGTTTGAACCGTGAACTCTTATGACAAAATCATAGGCTTACCACTAAGGCATTTAATGATTAACACTCAAATTTAATAAGTCGAAATTTATATAATTACCAAAATATAATGTATACCTTTGGTTAAAGGTGGGAATTTTTGTCAATGACTTTCGTTGACCTTCT
>BQNB010164285.1:0-14349 GCA_026074375.1 Tanacetum coccineum
AGGCCCATGGGTGGCCCAACTCCAGCCCATGGCCGGCCATTGTAACTATTTATAGACCCTCTCCTAGTCTTGGAGAGGGTTGATTGTTCCATTGTTAGTTGTTCCATTTTCCACACATTCATTTCAATACATTCATCCATTTCCATCCAATTTCTCTCTAACATCCAACCCACATCTCACTCTTGTTCTTGCTTGATCTTAAGATTACTAGTATTCTTCAACGTCCTCGAAAGAATCACTAAAAACAGAGCTATAATGAATAAAATACGACATTTACGGGTTTTACGACGATAAAAACTATATAAGTAAAACTCATGTCTGGTGTGAACAGTAAAAGTTACTGTTCATCAGAGGGTAAAAAATATGAAAATGTCAAATTATGATAACTCGTCTTAATACGAATGCGTGGGCATAAGAAACGTCAAAATCGGGCTTAAAACGCAAAAGTTATGCTATATTTACTACAACGGTAATTATAAATGTTTTTACTTATTAACCACATTTTTACCAAAATAATTAGATGGTGATTAAGCTATATAGAATTATATGTGGTTATCAAAGTACTATATTACTAGGGAGTTTCATAATGAGGCCTCTTCGGGGTGGCGTATCGACGAGTTGCTGGATTTACGATTTAAAGTGTCCTAGCTCCTCATACGTTCACTACATGACCTCTTAATTATGATAGCCCGAACGATAGTATGATGTAACTAACATAGACCTGTATATGATGTTAGTTAATCGAAGTACATGGTACTTATACGACCTTAAATTAAATAGGTTGCATCTGACGATTTGCGTGACGCGTTATCTGTGATATTTGGATTATCAGAACTCAAGGTGAGTTCATAGCCCCATATTTTTACGATTTCAATGATTTATAACTTTGGGGTGGAAACATGCTTTGTTTTATAAATTGGACGCAAGTGTATATTTTATATTGATTACATGTTTACCTAAGTAGCGATAACCCAAGTTGAGCCCATTATCATGAACTGTCAATTGCATAGATGTAGTTGTGAATTACATTATGTGAGCGCGAATGTTATGAATAGATCTATTTGGGAAACGACCTCCCCGTTCGAGTGACTAGCTATCACCGGGAACGAACGTATAACATGTTGAATTTAGGGATATTTCAGGTTGAACATCTAATCGGGCAGAAATTGCAATATATATTATTGCAAGAAAGATGGTCGAGCTTTAGTGTCATGAGCTTAGGAAAATGTAATCGGGTTTTGTGATGTCTGCATGTGTTGCATTATCACGGGGAAAGTCTTGCGGTCCTGCATATTATGATTTATCAAACCTATGAATTCACCAATATTATTGTTGACGTTTTAAAGCAATGTTTTTCAGGAGATCAGTAAGCATAAGGTGCCAAGGATACATTGGTGATTTTGTTTTGGGATGTCATGCTAAAGATATAGTTGTATTATGTTTTGGGAAACTCATGTGTTGTGAACCAGTATCTTTGTAATAATAATAAGGAACAAGTTAAAGCTTCGGGCTATTTGTATCAAATATTTGTTAAATCCAATGTATCAGTTTTAAAACGACTTTTTGGTCGTTCTATATATATCTTGTGTTATTGATCTGAGAAGTAACACGCCCCGGAGATCCTTATTCCGCTGCGACCCAATTTGGGGGTGTTACAACCCGCAATACTACCAAAACCCAGGGTTACACGATAGTCAAAGGACATCCAACGGAAATCCATTATCTATTTAGGAAAACAAAACATTATAACGAATAGTAAAATCTTGACATAGGACAGCACTTGAAGTGCATAGCCACTATCAGCAACAACCCAACAATAATTAATATAGGTAATCTTGGATTGAAAACTCATAATTCTTACAGATGCGGTTTATGAATGATTAAATACAAAAGTAAGTTAAGTGTGATCTCCCTTGGACTTCTGGTGGAATTCATCGAGGTATCAAAGCCTTGGTCGCTTCTTAGAGCTTTGGTGGAATAGTTGATGATAAAGTTGCTGAATGAGGCCTCTATTTATAGATTTCGAATATGTTACGGCGTAACCTTTTAGAGGGTTTACGCCATTAAAATGCTAACGTGGCACCTTTTCACATATTGCAGGCTTAAGGAATGTTACAAACGAAATCAAGTATCCATGTTACGCCGTATTGCGGATTCAAATGTCTTAGCCTTCCATAATAATAATGTTACGGCATACACCTTTAGTGAGGTTATGCCGTAATCTTGCTGGGTGACGTTTCTTACCTTGAATATGTTACGGCGTAACACTATCGTAGGGGTTATGTCGTAAAGCCTCGTAAGAATCCGTGTTTCTCATTTTCAGTATTTTCTCGTGTTCTTTGTCTCATTACTTGCCATTTTTACCTAAAAACAATGAAATAATCGTAAAAGTATTAAATTCAAGTATTTATAAGACAATTGCAAGTATTAAAGAGGTTGAGGCTTAACCATAAATGTTACGCTATAACTGCTGCTATATCAGCATTGTTACCACACAATTATGGGTCGAGACGGTCTCGAAATTTTGCCTCCTAGCTGCAAAAACAAGTGAAAAACATACAATACCATCTAATAGAGTGTTCATCCCCTACTGAAATTCAAGGGGGGTGCGTTTTGAGTCGATCTGTGAGAGTAGCAGTGAACACCATGACAGTTTAAATTTGTTACTGGGTAGGGAAATGATAAATTATAACCATATCGCTGATGGGGTTTAATTTCCCTTTTTGTCTTTGTTAATACAAATATTCACGTAAAAACGATATTTATATTTAATGATCTTCATGTTTTGATAATAACAAATATAATGTCATACTACGTAAAAGTTTATGTAAACAAGTTATTTAGTCAAAACTTTACTTGACGCCGACAAATCACTTAGGGTATGAATATGGCGTTATTAAACATAGTTAATGATCAAAGAAAAATATTATCATTTGCATAAATCTTTTTTAATCAAATGATTTAAGTTAAAACATGATTAATTATAAGCTAGTTATATTAATCATGTAAGACAAAATAATATTAACCATAAGTGGAAACAATCTTTTTAAATCTTCCCAAATCTAGAAAATCTTTCCTTATTTATGATAAGAAATATTTTCTTCTAGAAGAATCTATTAAACTAGTTTTAAAAAGTACAAAACAATATTTTGTATAGATTTGGGGTTAATCACAAAATGACAAATGTTGTCCCAGCTCCACCCACGGATCCACCAAATACACTGGATAGATCCAGGGTATGGGAGATCCATGAGTCGCACGTATCACCCCCCTGGGACAGATTTGAATTTCAAAAGGTTACCTATTAATACCAACCTCAAGCTTTCATTTTAAACAACTCTTGACAAATATTTTTCTCACACATATTTTATCTTTTATATATTCTTTGATCATTATACTTGTTACATAATCCATTACAAGTGATCAACTCATTCCACTCTTTAGTGAAGAACACTCAAGAAGACGTCAAGCTTCAAGTGTTAATAGTTTAGTGTGTCATGCATTTTGTGATAATCATTCATCTGTATATCTTGTGTTGTGTGTTGTGTGTATCATATGTGTATGATAGGTTAGTATTTAAGCCATAAAATACATAGTGTGTTAGATTGGTTCTATCTCGAAGTAGAACTCGGTAATTATCTTAATACCAGAAAAAGTGTAAGCGACGTGTATCGTTTTCTCCGCCTAAAGGGAGCTTGTTGACATAGTGAAGATAACTCTCAAGTTGGGTACTTGGGGAGTGGAGTAGGGAGAAGAGGAGCTTCATAGCCAAACCACTATAAATTATTATGTCATCGATTTGATCTTTCTTATCTTTACTTGTTCATATTTTGTAGATTGTTAATTTACTTATTGCATCCCTATCATATACACTTGTGTATATCTCTTGAATTCACATAAGTGGACAATCTAAGTTTTAATTATAAAACGGTAAAAACTATTCAACCCCCCTTCTAGTTTCCACAATTGGTATCAGAAGCTAAGGTCACCCAAGATCTTTAAACATATATTGAACAAAAAAACCTAAAACCCCCCCCCCCCCCCCCCCCCCCCCCCCCCAACCCCCCCCCCCCCCCCCCCCCCCCCCCCCCCCACCCCCCCCTACCCTCCCCCCCCCCCCCCCCCCCCCCCCCCCCCCCCCCCCCCCCCCCCCCCCCCCCCCCACCCCCACCCCCCCCCCCCCCCCCCCCCCCCCCCCCCCCCCCCCCCCCCCCCCCCCCCCCCCCCCCCCTCCTTACATTAAAAGCTTGAATCGATCTATGGATTCGGATAAATATCTAGAAGGGAGATCTATGCAAAGACCACCTATTTTTGAAAGTGATCATTTTATCTATTGGAAAAATATATTTGAAACTTATGTGAAAGCAAAAAATTTAGATCTTTGGCATATTATCTTGAATGGTGATTTTTAACCGCTTGCCAAAACGAAGTTACCCAAATTTTAGAGGTTGTTCCTTTTGAAGAACAATCTGATGATCTTAAAAAGAAACTTGCTATAAATTAATGAAAGCTAAGATTGGTTCATTATAATGCACCTTTACCTAAAAAGGAATACAAAAGAATTTTTTATGTTGTAAAAAGGGCTAAGATATTGGCATGATCGTAGTTTAATCACACATCAAGGTAATAGCCAAGTAAAGGATTTAAAATTGTTCTGTCTATTCAAACAATATGAACAATTTACTATCCTTGAAGAATAATCTATTGATAGCGGTTTTGCTAGATTTAACACTATTATTACTAGTCTTAAAGCTCTTGATGAAGGTTTCTCTAGCAAGAACTATGTTAGGAAGTTTCTTAGGTCTCTACATCCTAAATGGAGAGCAAAGGTCATGGCGATTGAAGAATTGAAAGATTTGTCATCACTCGCTCTAGACGAGCTTATCGGCAATCTAAAAGTACATGAAGTAGTCATGGAAAAGGATTCTGAAATTTATAAAGACAAAAAGGAAAGAGTTAAGTCCATTGCCTTGAAATCTAATAAAGAGTCTAGTGATGATGAAACTTCGACATCCAGAAGCGATGACAAAGAATATGATATGGCCGTAAGGAACTTTAAAAAGTTCTTTAGAAGAAAAGGTAAATTTGTTAGGCAACCAAGAGAAGAAAAGAAGTCATTCCAACAAAGAGATGAGAAGAAAGGAAAGAGTGCCCAGAAATGTTTTAGATGCCGTGATCCAAATCATCTCATTGGCGATTGTCCAAAACCATCTCGCAACAAAGATCAAAAGGCCTTAATTGGAGGTTCTTGGAGCGATAGCAAAAATGACGCCGAAGACAAAACCAACGTTGAAACTTATCTCATGGCTCAATCGTTGAATGAGGTAACTCTTAACTCTTCTCATTATAGCGATGATGCATCTTCTCTTGATAATGATAGTATGCAAATAGAATACGATATCTTATGCGAAATTAGCTTAAAAATCATTAGCAAGAATAAAATTTTGAAAACTAAAAGAGATCTTTTAGAAAAAGAAATTTTAGAATTAAACGAGAAAATTAAGAAACTTGAGAGATGTAAAGAAATTGAGATTGCATGTAAGTCATGTGAGGAACTTAAATCAGAAAACGCCAAACATAAAGAAACTCAAGTTAAATTTATTAAATTTGATAAAAGCACTAATTCACTTAGAGAAATTTTAAATAATCAAAAGTCACCTAGTTGTAAAATAGGTCTAGGATTTGATGATAGTAAAGCGTCAACAAGCGGAACTAAAAACATGAATTTTGTTGGATCGTCTGCTGAAAAAGGGACGGATGGATCCACCATAAAGGTGCACGGATCTACCTTACCTGGATCCGTGAGTTGCAACTATGGCAAAAAAGGAACAGAACATTTTTTTAGTCCACCTATGTCTGCTAGATCGGATTTTTTCTATTACTAGGAAGAAACTAATACATAATAGTATTGATGAGTCAAAGAAACCGTCATTAAAACCATCACCTAAAAGCGGTATAGGTTATGTCAAAACCGAGTCTAGATCAAAAACACCTCCACCTAGAAGGAACATTCCTTCTCAACCAAGATACAACACACCTCAATCAAGGAGAAACTCTAGACAACCAATTCATCAAAACTTTTACCCTATGAATTGGAACAATCAACAAAATCAAGGCTTCGTACATATGGGAAATTGTATCCCATTTTAATATCTCAATCAATTGCAACAAATGCAAGAGATGTACAACACTAACATTTTTGGACCTATGAGATATTGGGAACCAAACGCTTGAATTTGTTTTTGTTGAAATAGGTATGCTTGAGAACATGCTTGGAACCGGATGAGTGGATCAAAGATAGTGGTTGCTCCAAACATATGACCGGTAACAAGAGTTTATTCTCTACCTACAAAGCATACGACGGAGGTAATGTTGTTTTTGGAAGTAACCTAAAAGGAAAAATCATAGGCAAATGTACAATCTCTAATGACTCTCTTACAATATCTAATGTAGAACACGTAGATAACTTAGCTTTTAACTTACTTAGTGTCGGTCAAATTTGTAAAAATAAGTGTCAAGTCTTATTCACGGATGAAGGTAGTGAAATAATTAAAGATGGTAAAATCATAGGAAATGGGATTAGGAAAAATTGTTTATACGTAATGAAATTAGGAAATAAGTCTTAAGACAAATTATGTCTCTCCCCGGTAGTAGATAACTCTACCTTATGGTATGGAAAGACTTGGTCACAAAAATATGCGTTCAATTCAATCGTTGTCATCTAAAGAATTAGTTAGAAACTTACCTAAGCTAAAATATGATAAATATTTTTGTGATGCTTGTAAAATTAGGAAGCAAGCTCATGCAAGTCATAAAGCTAAAAATATGGTTTCCACTAAAAGATGTTTAGAATTATTACATATGGAACTTATTTGAGTCCATTCGACAATAAAAGCTATGGAGGTAATTCTTATACACATTAGTTGTAGTAGATGATTATTCTAGGTATACATGGACTAGATTTCTAAAGACTAAAAATGAAGCTTTTGAGAAATTTGAAATATTAAGTAGAAAAATTCAAAACCAACTAGGTAGTTCTATAATAGCTATTAGAACGGATCATGGTCGGGAATTTGAAATTGAAGTACAATTCGGAGCTTATTATGATGCACAAGGCATTACTCATAACTTCTCGGCTCCATGTACTCCACAATCAAATGGGGTAGTAGAAAGAAAGAATAGGACCTTACAAGAGATGTCTAGGACCATGCTTAATGAACAATCCATTCCACAAAAGTTTTGGTGTAATGTCGTTGATACGTCAACTTATATACTAAATAGAATATTAATTCGACCAATACTAGGAAAAACTCCTTATGAAATATTTAGAGGTAGGAAACCTTCTTTAGAATATTTTAAAGTATTTGGAAGCAATTGCTTCATCTTGAATACTAAAGACTATCTAACCAAGTTTAACCCAAATTCATTCGAAGGTGTTTTTCTAGGGTATTCTCAAAATAGTAAAGCTTATGTAGTAATAAATAAATATACAATAAAAGTAGAAGAATCACTCAACGTGACATTCGATGAAAGTCCTACTCCTACCAAATGATCACCATTAGTTGATGATGTGTTGGTGAGAAGAAGCCATTAGGAAAGGAATAACCAAAAAGAGTAAAGTATAATAATGAGGAAGATGACGTTGATAGAAGTTGACGAAAGCGTTAACATTAAGGAGTCCAAAAGTCATCACTAGATAAGTCATAGGAAATCTGAAATCAAGGGAACTTAAGATCTCAAGCCTAAATTCATAGTAATGCCTTTTGTTTTATATCTACAATAGAACCCAAAAATGTCAATGAAGCATTAAAAGATGAAAGTTGGGTTGTAGCTATGCAAGAAGAACTAAATCAATTTGTAGCTAATGATGTTTAGGAATTAGTCCCTTTACCTATAAGTCAATCCGTCATAGGAACAAAATGGGTCTTTAGAAATAAATTAGATGAAAACGGTATAGTATCTAGAAATAAGGCTAGATTAGTAGCACAAGGATATAATCAACAAGAAGGTATAGATTATGATGAAACATATGCTCCGGTAGCTAGATTAGAGTCGATTAGAATACTTCTTGCTATTGCTTGTGCAAATGATTTTAAATTATATCAAATGGATGTAAAAAGTGTTTTTCTAAATGGTTTTATAAACGAAGAGGTTTACGTTGCTCAACCTCCAGGGTTTATTGATTTTCAAAAACCAAACTATGTTTATAAACTTAAAAAGGGCTTTGTATTGTTCTTAAGCAAGCTCTTAATGTTGGTATGATAGACAAAAGATTTTTGAAAAATTGAGTTTTTCAAGAGAATGGTTCGATAATACACTCTTTTACTAGAAATCAAAGTCCACATCTTATTGTTGTTCAAATATATGTCGACGACTATTATATTTGGTTCACGAGTCAAAAAACTAGTGTGATAATTTGACTAAAATCATGCACAGACGAGTTTGAGATGATGTATGAATGGGCGAGTTGAATTATCTAGGGGTCTTTCAAACGAACAAATGGAAGACAAAATATTTTTCAATCAATCCAGTACCATCAAGGAGATAGCTAAAGAAGTTGGGTTGGTATGATTCTAAACCATACCAAGACCGATGTCAACGAAGGTCAGCTCACTAAGGTCGATGAAGCCGACTCCACATGGTTTAGGTCTAAAATATCAAGCTAATTATTGGTAGTTTTACTTTATTTAACTGCAAGTAGGCCTTGATATTATTTATGTTTAGTGTTTGTCTTATGTGATCGTTTCTAAGAATAATCCTAAGACTACCATTTAAGAAGCCGTTTAAGAGTACTATTTAGGTATATTAGAGGAACTTGATATTAGGATTTGGTATCTGTAAGGAACCCAAAATAGGAAAATTGTAGTTTATGCCGACTTCTGACAACGCGGGTTGATTACGTTGATCGCAAAAGTACTAGTGGCGTTTGTACGTTCAAGGGATGTTGTTTAACATCTTGGTTCGCTAAGAAATAAAAGGCCCTTGCTATCTCCGCGACCGAAGCCGAATACGTCTCTTGCGAATGGCATGTCAACAAGCACCTATGGATGAAAACAGCTCTGGCATACGCTCGACAACGTTCCTATTTTGTGCGACAATAAAGGATCTATCGAACTTAAGTAAAAACCCCGTACAACACTCTAGAACTAAACATATAGAAATCCGTCACCACTTTCTACTCAATAACGTCCAAAAGGGCAATATCTCTATCGAGAAAGTTGCATTCGAAGATAATATAGCTAGCCGATATATTTACTAAACCTTTAAAATGTGAAGTATTTAATTATTTAAGATTAGGATTAGGAATGATGGAACTTATCATGGATAGTGATTCCCTATCATCTCAAAAATAATCATAGGCAGAAATTTAATGAAGTAATTATTCATCATTCAAAAGATGTTAATTCTCATACAAGTTCCAATTACAAAACTTTTGATCATGAGCAATAAATCGAGATTAGAATTTTACTGGTTAATGATAATTTCAATAAACATGACCCATAGATATCTTCAAATTATAAGTGTATCGTAATACATGAAAATTACGAATCGATTGAAAAAGACAAAAAGAAACAATCATCGAATTGCAAACTCCCACTTGTGTTGACGATGTATTTTGTTGGGTATAAATGTTCATAAATGTTGTGTTATTTAGTAATGGTCAAAACTTATTCTAAATATTACACCTCCTAGTAGGTTTCGACTAGGTTGAAATTCCATCGGGAAAATTCACGACAAGTTACACGCGTTCACATCAAATCTTGGACGTCGAGCTCGAAAATTATACACATACCCTAATAGTATGTATAACACATTTCAATTTCCAAAAACACAACACCATATCTCAATTTGCCTAAAAATCAACTTTGTCCGTTTTTATGGACACTTGCGGACCACGGATCCACCATAAGGAGATCCGTACGTTATTTAGGTGGATCCATGTGTCACAGATCACGGGTAAATAACTGATTTTAAACAAATTGGGACCACAACAAGTATTAAACAAACACACCCACGAACTCAAATACTAAAAACCCCTCAAAAAACATACTCAACATCGCAATTGGAGGAATTAATCTACAAGATCATCAACAAATCACCAATCTATAACAACTATTGTAAGTGATTTCATCTTATTTTCTATTTAATTTCATATCTAGGGTTTTGATTTTAATCAAATTACATAATTTGGGGGTTTCAATTTTTCTTGTCATTTTTATGCAATTAGAACTATGATACAACAATGTATAACTACTATAATACTCAAAAAGCATAAATGAAGCGATTCGCCAAAAATTAATTTTCGATAAAAAACCCCCAAGTTATGATTTTCACTTCTAGAAACTTTTCAAAACAAGGGTTGTTTAACTACATTACAACGCAAAACTTTTTCTTCATGCATTAAGACTTTTGAATGTGTATACAAAGTGCTTAATTCATAAGCATGTTTCGTTCCATTCATCTAGATCAATATCAAACATAGGTTGTGCATTAAGGTTTGCTTATTACTAGTACTATCATTATTTTTCTTTTATTTAAGTCAAACAAACCGCACACCCATATCAAGTCCATATAGACATACTTACATTGTATTTTTCACTTATTGAGTCATTATCATTTATAATATTTTCTCATAGAAATCTCTATAAACTCCTTAGATATCCAATGTTATATGAAAACTTTGTAAACCGGTCTATACATGAGGGAAGAATCATTTGATAAACTACTTCAAACACTCAACGTCAATCTTGAAGAAATCTTCCTTAAAAATGGTTTTCAATCCTTCTACTTCTTGGATGGAAAAATCTACCCACAATTTCTCTTTAAACTCTATCCATCCTTCATCCCAATAGCAATTACTTTGGCCCCAAACATGACATCGTCAAAAAGGCAATCACTACTCTTAGAACCACACAAGCTCAACATCTAAAAGACCCCAACAAGCTCTACAGACATTCATCCTGATTTAAAAGGATAGGAACTTTTCTTTAAGGAAAATTTCTTTTGCTCTATTGACAAAAGAAACAAGATGAAAGCATGCACTACATACATGCTTTACTACCTAACCATTGGAAGAAAGTTCAACTTCACTTCGATGATTATTTATTGAATGGAGGAAGTCATAAAGAAATGCAAAGGTCCCATGCCTTTTGCCATGATTTTGACTCGTCTCTACAATCATATCCTTGACATAAGTCTTCAAGCCATTGTCCCAATTTCTAGGTTCACATTTCATGAACATGTCATGGACCCTCTAGACATTTCAAGAAATCCTAGAACGGAAAAGGGAAAGAAAATTGCCTCTCCCCCGGTCATCTCCTCTTCATCTTCATCATCCAATGACAATGAAGCACCATCTTTTCTTGAGTTTTATGATGAGCTATCTGACAGTGAGGATCTAACCAAAGCACAATGAGAGAAGAGAGGAATGTTTAAATCCTTGACCCGATATGTTGGCACCATCACCAAATACCTGGAGAAGCAAAAATGATTATGCTTGCCTTATAACTATATGCTTTTATGGTATGTAATAACTTGCATCTTGTTAAGATCTTAATGAATTGAAAACTTTGATGTATGTTGAAACTTTATACCCACTAGATGTTATTGTGGGTTATGGATATTGTTATCATAGGTTTTATGACATTTGGTAGGAGACAATGATGCTTGCATGATAATTTGTTTTGTGTTTTGGGTGAAAAATGATGTTCTGGTCATTTTTGTTGATATTTGCGACCCACGGATCCACCATATGGTAGATCCGTCTGTTGATTTGGTGGATCCGTGGCTCATCCAGGCCAGGCGCCAAAATTCAGATTTTCTTGATTTTTAACTTTTTCTACTTTATCTTATAACCATGCTATATGATACTATGTAGGATCTTAAACCTTAGGATATAACATGTTCTCCATACAATCCAAGAACCATTATACAATTCATATCACCACTTTCTTCTTATAATCATCACCCTCAAATACCATTCTCTTTACATTTTGACCATATTTCTCACATATAACCTTGTTAGTTCATAGCTATGACTAGTTCATCCAAAACAAATTCACCAAACTTCAAAAGAAAAACCACAAGAAAGAGTGTCAAGTATCCAAACTATGTCAACCTCAACTAAATAAGAGAACTCCTTCACCACCTCCTAGAAAGAAATCACTCTCACCACCACAAGCTTTATCAAAATCAATCTCTAGCAAAAGCACACACTACACCTCTTCATCATCACCAAGTGAGTCTCCAACACCAACCCATGTTACACCACCACCTAAACTTCATTTTGTCATTCTGATAAAACTTGAACCTCAAGAACTTCCTCCACTTCAAGTGTTACCAAATGATCCTTATGTTCAAACCATGGATAATTGGCCACAAGGACCCTCTAATCCATCTCCACCACCACGTATCTCTAGACCACCTCCCGGTTTTCCAAATCCACCACCCAGATTTGAACCATTGCCATCAACCCAACCTTTGTTTGTCAACATTAACAACAACACACATCTCCTCGACAACAATGCACCTCCACTAGAAAACATTCACCATCCACCACCAAATCTTAGAAATCAAGATTTTCCTAATCCTCTAAACATTTTGGATTTTATTCATCCAAATGACATGCCTCGCCTCTACAACATGTTTTGTCAATGTTGTAGCACCACAAGGCATGAAATCCAAATGCTCCGAAACCGTGTCAACTACATGTTCTCCTACATTCGACACCACCTCGGCCCTTCATCACACCCACCTTACTTTCCGCATTAGCCGCATAATCACCTCACCTCACCCCTCGGATTATATGGGAAAATGTTATCTATCCCAAGATTTAGGATTTTTAATTGTTTAAGCTTATCATGTAATGGCTTTTACGCCAAATTTTATGTTTTATCCCTTATAATGGATTTAACATTATTTTTATTTGTTGTGTTGATGATGGATGTTTATTGCATAAAATGTATATGTGTGCATTTGTGATTGTCATATATATATTTGCTTGCCTACTAACTTTGTTTTGTAGCAACGCATCCATAGCTCGATTACTTGGTGCCCCAAGCAAGGGGGAGCATACACCAAGGGGGAGCACTTGCAATTTTGTCGTTATTTTTTTTACTTTGCATTCGTAACCATGTGACTTAGCATTCGTCAAAAACAAGACTTGCAAGATTCGCCTCTACAACACTTTTTGCTTCGACAAAAAGGGGGAGAAGATATGTAAACTCATCTACTAAATACTTATTTAGTAACTTTTAAATAAGCATGAGTTTATATTTTGTCATCATCAAAAAGGGGGAGATTGTTAATACAAATATTCGCGCAAAAACGATATTTATATTTAATGATCTTCATGTTTTGATAATAACAAATATAATGTCATACTACGTAAAAGTTTACGTAAACAAGTTATTTAGTCGAAAGTTTACTTGCCGCTGATAAATCACCTAAGGTATGAATATGGAATTATTAAACATTGTTAATCCCAACTAGATCTTGCAAACCTTGTAAAAGGGTTAGTTGTATTGAATAGATTCAAGACAACTATGCTAGAAACTTTGTTGATACTAAGGGTATGTTTGGTAGAGGGAATTAGAGGAAGAGAAATGGAATTGATTTCATTTCCATTGTTTGGTTGGTAGAGAAAAAAAAAAGGTAGAGATTTGAATTCTTTGAAAAGTTAGGTCATTTGTAATTGGTGTAGAAACCATTTCCATCATAATTGATGTGGAAACCATTTCTTACTTGTAAGAATTTATTTGAGCCACAAAACAAACGAGATTTATTTGTGTATTATTTATTTATTATTTATTGTTATAATAAATATTAAAATTATTATTATTATTTATTTTATTTTTATTATTTATTGTTATTATTATTTCTTTATTTATTAATATTTATTATTATTTTTACTATTATTATTTTACTGTTTATTACTATTAGTAATATTTTATTATTTTTTAATATTATTATTATTATTTATCATTGTTATTATTTTTTTATAGTTTATTATTATTATTTATTTATTATTATTATTAGTATTATTTATTATAATAATAATATTTCTTCTTATTATTATTTGTTTATTTATTTGTTTTTCTATTTAAATCTTTTTTAAAAGGAAAAAAAGATTTGCGTGATTATTTTTTTTCAATTTTCTGACGCTACCAAACAGTGGAATTCAATAAATTTTCTCACTGGATTTCATTTTTAAGAAATTCAATTCTCTGCTTAATTTCTAATCTTAGAAATTCTCTGTACCAAACGTGCCCTAAGAGTATGCGGAATCTACTCTTTAGTACTTAGAAGAATATGAATGTAATAGTAAACTGTGATGCAGTAGAATGAATG
>BQNB010164286.1:3929-14348 GCA_026074375.1 Tanacetum coccineum
CTATCACTACTCTAGGGATCTCCTTTTATAGAAATACAAGGAGCCCTTTACAAATATATCTGCCTATCTATTAGGAACAGTTACAATTCAAAACTAAATATCCCGAAATGCTCTCCATACATTCTTATCTTCATTTCATCAGCTTTGACCAATCAGCAGTACAAACTTATTCAACTAGCAGTATTAAGTTTCCTTGGCAGTACTAACTTTGTGCTGGCAGTACTAACTCCTTTAGTACTGTTGGCAGTATTAAGTCATATGAAGATTTATTCCTAACACAAATCAATTTTTTATTTCAATCGGTGAGATAGTAACTCGCTGGTTCACTCTTATCGTGATGTCAGCTTTGAGACATTTTAATAATGAGAACATGCTAAGTTTGATGAATCTGATACATATGTGTTAGAAAGATTTAATACTTCAGCTAGAAATCCTGTCAAGGAGATTCTTCTTAAATTAAATCTACCTGATCATAGGTCGATCCTCACGGATTCGAAGGTTACTCCAACCAACCACGGGCGAATAACAAAGCCATATTCGTCCCCCCGCTTTATTGCTAACTGTTTTAATGCAGGATATTTAAAGATGGAGGTGAAGGTACCTGATTCCAGCTGACTCACAAGATTCATAGCCACATGCTCATACCCGACCGACAAATATAAATACATCATGAAAGCTCAAGTACATGTTTCAAGACTTTCGCTACTCTGATATTGTACATCCTTCTTAAAGCGACAAAGTGTTAAAGTTAAAGAAATTCAAGAAAGATGCATTATTAAAGCTTTTCAAGATTATCAAATCAAGAAAGGTATGAGCATGTCGTTCCAGAAGTCACAAGTTCAAGAGATGCCAAAGTCTACAAGATGGTGAAACGAGATTATACTTGGTTGATGATCTCAAGGTGTTGAAGATCACATTCTCACATTCTAGTCAAGATAAAGAACAAGCTCACATCTTAAGTCAATGATCACTACATTAAATCACAAGTTAATGATTGAAGTTTAAGACTACGAGCTCAAGACCAAAGTGAAAGCATAGTATGCTAAGTTTAAATTTTTGTAAATTGGAGTGACCTCCCTTAGGGGGAGATTGTTAGAAATACAAAAAAGTGTCGGTCACTACCAACATAGTTAGTCGTAGCTCGTAGTAAGTTGTAAGGTTAAGTTAGAAAGCTAACCGGGCCAAAGGCCCATGGATAAGCCTACTAAAGGCCCATGGCCGGCCATAGCATGAGATATATAAACCCTCTCCACACATGAAGAGGGTGTTGGTTGTGCATTTCTCACATTACACTAATCTAATATTATCCTTTTTCTTTCTCTCTCTAAGTGTTCATCCAACCATCTTTTTCCCTCTCTAAAACCTAAAGTGAATCATTCCATTTAAGTGTTAAGACATTCTAGAAATTTTACTGCAAAACCACAAAAATTATGAACACAAACATATGACTCGATCACACAAGACGCGAATTAACCTAAATTATTTATCTTGACTTGTTTGAAAATTTGGCTCTTATAAACCAGATTTTTTCCTACACTTATCCTTGTAAAATACCTTTGAATGAGATTAAGACGAAGTTAAAAACATAGCAAAGCATGATCACAATAATTTTCAAATAATAACAATAAACAAATAAAGAATTAAAACACACGACACTCCTAAAATGCGGAATTTAAAAGATTAGGCTGCCTCCCAATAAGCGCTTCTATTTATTAGAGAGACTTTTAACTAGACTCGGAGTCCTATTCCTTACGTGACTCCTCCATTCTGGTTTTCACTAGTTCCACTACTGCTTTCATCTTGGCCGATTCGGTATTTGGGTCCTAACTCTATGCATTCTTTATAGAACCCTAGTATCTTACACATGATATACTTGACTCCTTTCTTCTTATCCTCATCATTCCTAAGGTAAACATATTTTATATTCTCTTTTTCATCATTTGAAAGTGAATCATATTGTTCTATCTTATGGGGCATCTTATAGGCGATCTCCTCATTTCCATTTGTGAGCGTCACCACTCCTAATGATGAATCATAAGTCATGCCGGATAGCTCAACAAAGGGGCTTCCCAAAACAACATGTGATACCCTAGGAACAATGACCAAACTAATGTCTTCAATAATCATGAAATCCGATACATACGTAAAGTTCCCTACGAAGATATGCATTCCTTTAACTCAACCCGTCAAGTTGTTAAGTCCACTATGACTCTTAGGGTTCTTCCTAGGTGCAAAGTGGGTTGTCATTATCCAGTTATAGCAAAATAAAATTTGAACCTAAACTAGTTGCTATTCCCCGGCAGCAGCGCCAAAAACTTTTGATGAGGTTGTAAACTTCACTTCAAGTTTTACAACTCCCTAGGCAGGGTACCTAATCGTTGTAGTGTAGTATAGGCAAGACATGGGGGTTGTTATCGTTATCTAGGGGAATAGGCGTCAGTAAAGGTCCTAATTGAATGTAGCTAAGAACTAGAGGTTGAGAAAAGATTAGTTTTGTATTTTTATATTTTAAGAAAGCAGGTAAAATCTCAGGTTTTGAAGGTGGTTTGTTTTGAACTGCTAATTAAAACTAAATTAAACTAACTAAGATTAGGGGATTTTGTATGATGAGAGAATAATGTTTACTTAATCATGTATGATCCTTGGTAGCTTCTCCTAACTCTATTGCCTTGTCACACTTGTGATGTATATGTAGGTACTATTATAATGCATGGCGAACACGAAAATGCCGTCTACGAAATAACTAACTAGAGCAACGCACAAGTAAGGTAGTATGACGACTATTACAAGGCACCTAGTCTAGTTAAACGCGTTTGTATTAATACCTAAATCGGATCATCCACACACAAGTAAGGTAGTATGAAGACTATTACCAGTGGAATCCTTTCTACGCAATCATGTCTCCCAAGCTCTCATGATAAGGGACTAAACATGCACACACATCAACAAGAGACAACAAAGTTAAGATCTACATACCAATTCACATACAATCATAAGAAAACACTTAAAATATCTAGCCTAGCATGTTCAAGATAGAGGAAGCACAATTATATATCAAACAATAAGACATATTAAAAGATAAGAGATAAAAGAACTTCACTATGATGAATCAAGCAACTAGGGATAGTATAGAAGGGTTAGGAAACCCTAAAATACTCCCAAAATATGGCATACCTTGTTCTCCCACGAACTAAACCCTAATTTCTTCTATCAAAAGTGTATATGAAAAATGTAGAATTGAGTTTCTATATATAGAATTCAGGCCGCGACGGCGTCGCCATTTTCCAGACGCTGTCGTTAAGCTAGGGTTTCTTTGGGTCTTCAAACTTGACGGATGGTCCAGACGCTATCTCCATGATTCAGACGGCGTCTCACTTGAGTCCAGACGCGGTCAGAAATATTCTGACGGCGTCTCCAAAACCTGGTCTTGAATCTTCATCAATCATCATACCCGTTAACTACCTTGTCCGTTTTCTTCCCAAATTGAGCCCAAATCATGTATATTTCCACCAAATGTCTTCCAAATTCTAAAAATGCAAAAATAAATGATTAAGAATATATTTAAGACATTTTTGCATGATTATAAGGGTAAAATGACCCCGAAAAAGTATATAAAATTACACCTTATCACATACCCCTGCACTTAGGATTTGCTTGCCCTCAAGAAAATAAGCTTTTCTACCTTAACAATATACATATCGGGGGCATTTAACTTACTCTTTAAAGGCTTCAAGGCATAACCAATTAGACCTTATAACTACAAACACGGGAAAAATACACTAGCACCTCACAATAAGTGTTTGGATTCTCTCTCTCTCTCTCGGTGTATAATGAATTATAACAATATGGATATCGAAAATTTAACATTCATTACCTAGTCATAGCATATAAGTTACCATAGGCTTGATAAAGGATTAAACCTCCACTGCTAGTGTAAGTACTAATAGTTACCATCAAAGAGGAATTTAAAGGGTTGTGATGTGTAATTATGTGGGATACTTGTAAACGGAAATGGATGGCATTTGGGAGAGTGACATTAGGGTAGATTTGAGTGAAGTGGTTAGTCAACTATCTTATGAGAATACACGTTGGCGTGGTTGTTAGTCAAAGAATCAGACAAGATATACAAACTCTACAAAAATATACATCAAACTCTTTTTTTTCTTTTCTTAACTCTATATTGAACAAGAATAAATAAACTAACTAATAAAACTGATAAACACAAATGGTAGACCGTACATTTTTTTCTACTTTATATATATATATATATTCTCTTTGTACACTTTTGCCCTACCATTTGCAACATATAATACATCACTGGGGTTTATAGATCACCTCTACACTTGAACTTTTTACAGACTCAATAAGCAAACTAATCTAATGACCTGAATTGGTTGGATCAAAATAACATGTAAACTACTCGGCATACATATGGGGGTCTTGACTTAACTTTTCTTCCTCATTCTTTCGCGAAATAAATACTCCCATGAATCCCAATCGTCCCAAAACAATATATACAAAGATAAGGACTTAGCAACCGTGTACTCTAATAATTAACTGAGGATGTAACACAACGATGTACTAAAAGCGAGTATATGTAGGGTAGGCTAATGTTTTGGGTGGCACAATTGGTTTAAGGGTATGGTTGAGGTTTCACTAGGGGATGTCGCACTAAAAGTGAGCGCGAACAAGGGTGTGTGGTAGTTATATAGTCGGGGTGACTAAAATAACAATTACAGGTTTTAAACATGGGTTAATCCTAGTGCCTCTTGTCATTTAGCAAATATTATTACTCACTACGCAGTCTCGGGATGCATCACTAAAGCTTCTAGAAGTTATATACTACAGCTACACTCATATAATTTAATATCAATGCTTAACTCCATAAAAGGCGACAAAACCACATATACACGTCCATAACAACGGTATAGACATACATGATTGCTCATTCCCTAACTTGAGAAGCTTAGAGATAATAAACTATCTTGGGCATCAATGGTGGATACCCGAATTCCTAAAGATCTAGGGGCGTAAACCTCACATTTTTGGGGGTGAATTCATTTGAGTGGAAGGGTTTTTATGCTACTCGTATAATTCCCTATCAATGAGACCCTCTAGCTACTTAGTTTCACCAGTTATGTGATGAAAATTTTAAATTTGGGTCAAAATTTCCCTTTACGATTTATGTTTCGATAGATAACTCGTCATTTTAAGTTCAAGCAAAGACAAATGGTGGAATAGTTTCTAAGGCTTTTATTCCCCCTACACTTATTTTGAACAGTTTCCCTAATGTTCTACAAAGTACCCGTAAACAAATAAAGGGAAAAGAAAAGAGAGCGAAAGAAATTAGTACTCCCCTGGTTATGCTTAAATTTAGAGAAGAGATAATGATCCCGGCTAAATCATAATCCAAAAATTGTCCTCATGAAATTCCTAAGAACTCCCGGGCTTCTCCTTATCAAATATATCCTGTAAATCAAAGAAAGGTGCAAACATACCTAGCGTAAAATCGGCGAGAATAATAGACATACAACTATATAACTTTACGTTTTGACTCAACAGCAAGCTTATTATTAAAAAGATAGGATGAATGTGTTAAAGTTATTCGTGGTTTACTGCAGATCTTTTAAGCAATGTACAAATTCCGGAAATTATACAAAAGATTTAAAAACAAAAATCAAAATTTTCCGTACTGGAGGGGGGGTACCGTCTGGAAAATCCAAACGCCGTCTCCACTAACTGTAAAGAATTATTTTTTTCTCATTCAAAAATTTATGCACGCATATCCATTAAGTATTTCTTGCAAAAATTTTACTGCAAAACCACAAAAATTATTAACACAAACATATGACTCGATCACACAAGACGCGAATTAATCTAAATTATTTATCTTGACTTATTTGAAAATTTGGTTCTTATAAACCGGATTTTTCCCCTACACTTATCTTTGTAAAATACCTTTGAATGAGATTAAGACGAAGTTAAAAACATAGCAAAGCATGATTACAACTATTTTTAAACAATAATAATAAACAAATAAAGAATTAAAATACACGACACTCTTAAAATGCAGAATTTAAAAGATTAGGTTGCCTCCCAATAAGCACTTTTGTTTATTAGAGAGTCTTTTAGCTAGACTCGGAGTCCTATTCCTAAGAGTCATGGAAATGATCCAAGTTTAGAATGTCACTTGGATTTTCTTTGAGTGAAAGCCTCCTATTTGTCAGGATTGATTGGAATGCCCTATCGAACTTTTTTCCATCGAGGTCAATTAATTCAATCTTAATGTGCTACACACAATCTCCTTATTTTTGTGGCCTATTCCAATAAATTGGATTCTCAATTAAGTCCTTCGATTCCCACATGTTTCCTTTCAAGTTAATAGGTATGGATCCTAGGAATTCAACCATTTTTCTAAACACTAAGACATCCTTAAATGGGTTAACCTTGACATCGCTAGCAATTTCCCACTCCCTAGGTGAGTGATTGTTCCAAAAGTCTCTTTTTACATAATACGAGGGCTGGGCACCTATACTATCCTTGCTAGTTCGTGGTTTATATGACTCATGTTTTCCTATAGTGGTCCAATAAGGCTCATTGTCATCACCAAAATCTAGGTCTTTTACTCTGAATATCGATCTAGTGAGTCCTTCCCCTACTGATATTTTGGTTTTCTTACAATTAATTACGGCATTGGCGGTTGCTAAAAATCCTCTCCTTACTAGTAATGGGCATGTAGGTTCTCTTTCAATGTCTAACGCATGGAAATCCTCAAATAGTTTTAACTTTCCTACAAGAACCTCCACGTTTCTCACAATCCCTACGGGATATGACTTAGTTCCATCCGCTAATCCTAGGACATCGTCGGTATCTTCTAATAATCCTACTTTAAGTTCCTTAAAAATGGAAGTAAGTTGACACATGATCCTAGATTGGCTAGGGTATCAAAAGGCTTTGAGTCCCTAGTTTACAAGGTAGAATAAACAAACCCGAATCCTTCATTTTCTCAAGTGTTATACTTTGGATGTATTCGGACTCATTTTTTCCTAGTTCTAGACTAACTAAGTATTTATCGAGAAGAGTGTCATACATTGGGACATGGGCTAGAACTTCAAGAACCGGTCGGTTAAGATGCAAGTCCGCGAACTCATCTTCTAGAGTTTCTTTTGGTTCTTTAAGAGTCGGTGTTTCATTTTCACTTACCGTTAAGGTGTCTACTTGGAGTTGGTCCTTTTTATCACAAGTGTTAGATTTGAAACACGTTTAAATAGCATTGACCGATTTGAAAGAGTTGGAAGAGCTTTAAGGATCTCCCGCCGGATGAGAACGAGCAGACAAAGTTGGATTTGTGTTCAACTTCGGGTTCTTTACTGTATCACTCGGGAGTAGCCTCGTCATTTGGTCATTGAATGCCTTCAAGAAAGTGTCTAACTTGTTGGTCACCTCGCTTTGGTATTGTTTGAAATCGGCTTCAAACCTAGATGTCTTAGCGTCTTGAGATGCCATAAAGTTAGTCATTTTTTCTTCGAGATTTGATTGATTTGAGCCTTGAGAAGCATTGTTGAAGGATCGGTTTAGGTATGGACCGTTAGGGTTGCCTCCACCTATTGGGTGACTTTTCCATGAGGGATTATAGGTGTCACCAAGGTTGTTTTCCTCTGGTTTAAAAGTGTATCACTTATTTCCCGCTTCATCGGTACGCGTAGATGCAGACTCGATCATAGAAGATTTAGATTTAGAGCCAAAGATGAATGCCATGGTGAGGGACTTTTTAGAGTAAGTCCTTGAAACGAGTCCATGCTTCGGATAAAGATTTATCTTGGTGTTGTTGGAACATCAAGATATCATTTCAAAGTTTAGAAGTCCTTCCCGATAGAAATAATTGAGCAAGGAAACGAGTAGTAAGATCCTCCCAAGTAGAGATGGATCTCGCGGGGAGACGCTCAAGCTAATTTCTAGCTTGGTCTCGAAGGGAAAATTAAAATAAACGCAAGTGCGTCCTTTCCCTAGTTTCAACATTAAGGCCAATGGAGTCCACAATTTTTAAGAAATTCTTATGATGTTGATTCAGATCCTCGGACCAAAGTCCGTGGAATAAGCATCCGTTTTGCACCAACCGGATGGTGTCGGATCGAAGAGGTGCCAAATCATTCCCATTGGGAACTTCAATGGTATTTTGGTAGCCCTCGCGGTTAGGTCGAGAATAATCTCCTAAGGTACGGCGTGGATTTTCATCTCCCATTGAGGTTAACGAAAAGATTTACGAACAAAAGACAAGAAAAGATAGACTACAAGAAAGCAAACTAGACAGAAAGTAAAGTCTTACTTAAAAGGATTCTAGTAAGTAGATCTAAGCTAAATAAAATTGAAACCTAAACTAGTTGCTATTCCCCGGCAGCGGCACCAAAAACTTGATGTGCAGTCGTCGTAGGACTTCTACACGAAATTTTACAACTCCCTAGGCAGTGCACCTAAACGTTGTAGTGTAGTAAAGGCAAGACACGGGGGTTGTTATCGTTCTCTAGGGGAATAAGCGTCAGTAAAGGTCCTAATTGAATATAGCTAACAACTAGAGGTTGAGAGAAGATTATTTTTATGTTTTTATATTTTATGAAAGCAAGTAAAATCTCGGGTTTAAAGAGGTTGGTTTGTTTTAAACTAATAATTAAAACTAAATTAAACTAACTAAGATTAAGGGAATTCATATGATGAGAGAATAATGTTTACTTAATCATGTATGATCCTTGGTAGCTTCTCCTAACTCTATTGCCTTGTCACACTTGTGATGTATATGTAGGTACTATTCTAATGCATGGCGAATTACACAAAAACACCGTCTACGAAATAACTAACTAGAACAACGCACAAGTGATTCGATGACAAATAGTTTATATATAATTAAATATATATCCTAAATATCTCAAATTAATTATAGTATAGAGAGTATCCCGTTTGATAAAAAAATTCCTTGAGGACAAACAATATTTTATCTTCCGGATGTCGTATCCCAACAAGAGGTGAATTTAAAATTCACAAAAGTGTTTTGTTTGATTCTTGAATATCGAATATTTTTGGTTTTGATTTTTAATTCTAAAAATGCAAGAGAAACTAAATAAAAGGCACGCTAAACTAGAAATAACGAGAATTAAACATTTAAAGCTATTAAATTCTACGCTAAATTAAACGCGACTAAATACCTAAAACATCAAATTTAACCCTAAGACTTCAAATTGCAAATCTATAAAACCTAAATGAAAAGAAATTATATTTTTTTGATTTTGATTTTATTTTTTATGAATTAAAAACTAATTTAATCTAAATTAAATGTTAAAAATAGTAAACTAAGTATTAAAAATATGGAAAATTAGGAAAATTACTTTAAAGTATGTAGAATCTAAGAAAATTAAAGACTGGAAAAGTGGCTGAACAAATACACAGAAAATAAGCAATTAGGCACGAATAAGCTAAAACTGAAATGCTTGCATAAGTAATTAAGAGTGCAAAGGTTTAACAGAAAAATCCCAAGGGCATAGTGGTAGAGGCTTTGTGTGTGTGAAGGAGAGGTCACAGGTTCGAACCATATGACCTTTCTTTTTTATATAACATTTTTTTATTTTTTATTTTGAAAAAGCTAAAGATTAAGCTTAGATGACAAACTTTAATAAAAAGCTTTTTGACACAACTTAAAATTAAGCTAGGAAAAGCTATTTGAAAAAGTAACAGAAATGGGTTTTAAGCTTTTTAACACTAAGCTACAACCAATTGGACTCTAGGACTCAATAAGCAAATAGAAGATTGAATAAGCTAAAAATAGACCTAATCCTATACCTAATAAGCCCTAATGACTAGAAATTAAGCAAACAAATAAGCTGAAAAAGAACTTAAAAGCAAAACAATTGAAAAAGCCTAAATTAAGACTGCTTAGCAAACGACTTAGGCTACTTGATCTTTCTGGACTGCATGAGCACTTAACATTTTAATAAGCTAAAAACAAATGGAAATCTAGTCCTAATAAGCACTTAGATGAACAAATAAGCTAGCCAGATAAGTTGGAAAGCATACTAAGGGCAATAGAACAGCAGACTCTAAGGACACTTCAAAAGGATTTTCTTTTTACCTACTCTAAGCTAACTTATAGATCTAATAAGCACTAGTAATAAGCTAAAAGGCAAAAACTGATCAAATACTGCACTTAGTTAACACAAATAAGCTGAATTAAAGAAAATTTGCCAAAAGATTAAGCTAGAAAAAGGAAATGAAAATGGCAGTTTAAACTATTCTTTTTGGCTTTTTTTTGATGTTAAATGGCAATTTGCAGCCCTGATTTTAAGCTTGAATAAGGTGATTTAAAAACTCAAAAAGTAAAAACAGGTGAAGCTTAATATCTAATGAACTTATACTATCAACTTCAGATCCTAA
>BQNB010164288.1:0-14348 GCA_026074375.1 Tanacetum coccineum
CTAGAATGTAATGAGCATATCACTCTAATTGGATTATAACCAATAGAACTAGAAGATTTTCTTCAATATACTTACCTTTTAGTGAAATAGGATGTAGCGCCTACTCGAAAATCGACCTAAGGACTAGCTACCATCAACTGAAAGTTCATGAGAAGAACAACTCGACACACGACCTAAAGATTTAGGAACACTACCGATATGACATGAGTATGAACTCGAACCCGATAATCATCAAAATCCGTTAAAAAGATCTAGAAACACGATCGTGTCTTACCATTCAGCAGAACCTTAAGACCTCACTTGAACTACCTTATCTCATTCTTAAAATTTTTACTCTTGTCGTTACCAAACCTTGCGATCATGAACTGTTTGCGAAGCTAACCGACTTGTGCGCTTTTGAGCTAATGGATTTGATTTATTCTCGAACTAACGACTGAATATGATATTTTGTCACGTATCACCTGAGCTCTTCCGTGAGGTCCTCCCATTTGTTGACCTTTATTTTGGGGATATTGTTTCTTGAAATGTCCACTCTCCGCATTTCGTCACCGTTTGTTATAGTTATTGTTGTTGTGTATTCTTATACTTTTGATTCACGACTCCATATGTTTGTGCTATGATTTTCAAATTTATTAAAATGAATAAATATTTTAATAAAGATTTTTGATGATTTCGGATATATAAATTGTTCTTGTTGAGAGGTTGTGAGATTTATGAGTTGCAACAAAGATAGCGATGAGGTTAGGCTTGAATTATAGTGAATTTGGTTGATTAGTTTTGGCATAAAAGAATTTTGGATAGTTTGGAAAAATATGGCGGTGTTATGGTCAAGTTTATGGTCAAGTCCATGGGTGATTTATAAAAATATAGTTGTTGGTCCGAGTTTTAAATGAGGGTAAACGGATGTTTAAAAAAATGTTTCTAAAGGTTTATTAAGTGCCTACTCTCATAATTTAGGAACACCGCTTGCATGGCATGAAGTGTACCATGCATACAAATTATAAGAGCTAAATCTCTCAGGGAGAGAGTCTTAAGTGATGACCGTTAAATTAAACCTACCGCCGCAAATTCGTTAGGCATAAGTAGAAGCCTTAAGAAAGAGAATGTTAATGATGTGAGCCTTCATGTTGTAGATAAGGAGTTGAAAATCACCTTGATAGGACTCTCTGCATTAGGAGCAGGAGTTGGTTACCATGCTTTAGAGACTTAAGAAAATTAAGCAAGCAGAAATCACACAAATCTAACTATTACATCCACCTTAGATCGAATAAGATACGTCATAACCTTAATTAGTTGCACCGATGGACCGACATAAAAGCAAGCATCACCACCTATGTTAGCAAGCACTTGACCTGTTAAGAATGAGAGACGGTTAAAGGGAGTCATCCGATTTTCAAATGCAACTAGAAATACCCCATTGGAAATGGGAAAATAAATAGCCATGAAATTCATCACAAGGTTACAAAGGACAACAAGTAGTTACGACAGGATTTGGATAAATCGTGATCATCACAAGAGTTATGCCGGCATTAGACGCAAACCTATAGTATTTAGAATTGAATGTAAGGTCATGTTGAGGGTATCGCCTTGGAAATAAGTGATACGCTTTAGCAAACGGGGAAAGCTGAACCTTAGATATATATTGGACCTTTCTAGATTCTTGCAAAAGATTGAACCGTCGTTTACCGACTCGAACTTTCAAACAACTAAGCCAGATACATAGTATTTTCTTTTCGCGTGCCAAACCCGAAGAAGTGTCTATCCGATAAAACCCTTGCCATTCCGCGAAATGAAATTCAAATTGACGACAAGCTTCATCTCGTCAAAGAACCCATCGAAATCATGGACCGCGAGGTCTGACTCAAAGCTGCATCCCGATTGTTAATGTACATCGCAATTCGTGAAGATCAAATCCGAAGGAAATATTCACACCTTTCCTCCAATCCTAAACCATCTTCAAATACTTCACCTTGAGCTTCAGGACGAAGCTCTCTTAACGGGGAAAGGAAGTCACACCCCATAAATTTCCGATCATAATTTTTAACCTTTCCGATCATTATTTTGATTTTTCTTCGTTACATTTAAATTTGGCTTAAAACCGGGAAGTTATTCCGCGTAAATTTAAAAATGTCATTTGACGCGTACCGGCCTGATAATAATTAAATTATATTTAATTATCACGTTTTATTAAATAAAAATATTTAACAAGTTAAAGTTAAGTTTCCGGTCAAAGTGTAATCGTGGTATCTATAATTAACAAAACAATTTAAATAAACTTTATAAAATATTTTTGGAAAACTCATTTTGAAGGAAAAATCATTTGGAAAACAATGGCGTAAGTTTCGTCTTTTGAATCATCCGTTAACTCGTCCAAACGAGTCCCGAACCATTATTTTACAAAAACTAAACTAAATATTACACCTTTGGTCCCTGTGGAAATATTTACAAAACCACCCCACACTATTATACTCTTTACATTTATATTACATATATATTATAAATATATTAATATATATATATATATATATATATATATAAAATATAAATATAATATATAAAAAATATATATATATATATATACACACACACACATAATATACCATTTCTACACACATAAACTAACCCTAACCCTAAAAATCCTCCCCCCTCCCCTCATATTTTCCGACCTGCCATACTACGGCAGGCCGCCGACACCTTTTATTCGGTCCGGATTCCGCGAGATTCGGCGCGACTTCCAACCGCCACTCTCCCCCTCTATCAAACCACCACAACCGCCATCACCTCGCGACCTCCGCGAACCTCACAACCATCGTCGCTACTACGCCGCTACTCCACCTCAACCTACCACCAACCGCTGCCGCCACCCATCAGCCCACCGTCACCACCTCACCACTCCATCCCACCCACCATCCTCACCACAACCGCTGCCAACCCCAGATTGTCATCGCCATCACAATCCACAGCCGACGCCACCCACTACCATCGCAATAACCCCAGCCGCGACCTCCACCAACAGCCTCGCGATGCCACCACAAACCCCTACCAGTCGGCCCCTACAGCCGCTGAGCATCAACACCAGCCGCCACCACCTTGGCTATCATCTCATCCCCACCACCATATCACATCATTAGCTGCCACGGCTCACCCCTTAACAGCCGCCGCGTCTCCGTCGATACTTTTAAGAAATGATATTTAGGTTTAGAGTGCGGGCACGATTAGGTGGTTGTGATTTGTTTGGTATAGTTGGTTAATAAAAATAATGAAAGATGTTATAAATATAAAATCGAATCTAATAGTGGTTAATGGTTAAGTATATATATATGTTATTTGTCATTTTTGTTTTTGTGACTTTAGGGTGCGTTTGGTTATGGGTTAAATCTGCCCATTTGGGGGTGTTTGGATATGAGTTTAAGGCAACCCATATAGGGCGTTTGCTTTTGCATTTAACAACATATAGGTTGTGTTTGGTTTTACTTACTTTATGTAATTAAATTAGTCTAGCTTAATATAAATTGACACATGAATATTTTGCATTACGGATTGATTGAAAAATGGAAAATGTTAAGTTTTATAAATGGGAAACGTTGTATAAACGAATAGGTCATGCCGAAATTTTTTATAAATCTCTATACTTAGTAACTTTCGCTATAAATCTATTATTTTAGAAACCCGATAAAAGGACGAGTTATATAGTCTTAAGATTTTTAAATTGTAATTATATACAATAACGCGACAACAAACGAAAATCATATTTTTACAAATGAGACAACTATTTTAGCTACAGCCCGTCAAGGAGACGAAATACTAATTTATAAAATATTATTCTATAAATTCACGGCTAGAAAATAAGGTCATAACTTTTATAAAAACTTTAGAAAACACCGTTTACCTAATACGTAACTTTAAAACGTACGTTTTCTTTTATACAAGAACTTTTATTCAATTATTTAAGTGGTGATTTCCGAAAACGTGTCGAATCATTTTATTTAATTATTTTCTCACGTTTCTTATAAAATACTTGCAAGGTATTATATACTTCAAAATAATCTTTTTCTTGTTTGTCTTTATTATATAATTCACCATATGAATTATATAATTGTTCATTTTCATATATAATATATATGGAATATATTACATACTTTGCGCTTGCTTTTCGATTTATTTTATTTAACCAACCACCAAACTATTACAACTTGTAATCCAAATCCTTTATCAACGTGTCGCGTTGACGTACTCATCTATCGAAAAACCTCAATTCATCATCCTAAGCTAGTGGGACTTAGCCGATAAGTTAAGCTGCATCTTCTTGATCGGGTCATTTCGTCTTCCGTTTGTGTTGTGCATATTAGATGCCTATCTGTCAATTGTTCTTCAACATCAAGGTGAGTTCATAGCCCCACGTTTTACTTGTTTTACATATACTTTACTACATTTGGGGTGAGAAACATGCTCGTTTACAAACTCGTTTACGTTACTGAATTTCAAACTCGTTTATACGTTGATTACAAACTCGTTACATGATTGACATCACACTCGTTTTTACTTATGGATCTAAGTACTTTAAGCTTTTACGAAAAAGTTGGTTACTTTTACATTGGACACAAGTATTTTCTGTTATCGTTTCCTGTTTATGTGTTGCCTAAGTTTTGCTACAAACCATTATTGCCCGAACTATCATGAACCGTTAGTCACCTATGACCAATTAGATTGGTTAAGTGAGCGCGAATGCGTAAATAGATTTATTGGGACTAATTACCCCTATATGGTTTGGTTCTAAATATGCTGCGAACAAACAGATATATGTCATGTCGATTGTGCGTTGTGGTGGTCTTTGGTTTGGGACACCAGTTAAGGGCAGGAATATTATGTGGCATGATATGATATGCCCTGTTGTTATTAGCATCGGTGTCATGAGCTTAGCGCAACAATAAATACTTGCATGTGAAGTTGTATTTGTTATAACGGTCACATATGCTTTGTATGTGAAATCGTAAACTGCTAAGATTGTCACATACGCTTTGAAATCTTATGGTCCACACTACTTTGGTTGAACATTTCCAATTACTAAACACTTTTCGTAATACTTCGAGTGAAGCTGTTTTCCCTAAACGTTTTTGATCCTCGTAAATGTTTTACTTAAACCTATGAATACACTCAACTTTATGTTGACCGTTTCTAGCATGTTTTTCTCAGGTGTATAGCTTTGGACTTCTTGACGTGCTATGTGGAGTCTACGTGCAATATGATACCCTATTTCAAGACTTATCAAATTATCATACTCGTTGTCTTTTGAAAAACATAAATTTCGCTTCCGCTATCTTTTAAAACTAAATTATGCTTCCGCTACATTTTACTTATGCTTCCGCAAATATTTACTTTCTTTTAAATCTTGTAAAACTTATCTATTTTTAAATAATGCAACGAGTTATGATTTTCAAAACGTCCATTAGTGGTCGTTCTCTTGTGCCTTGTGTTCGAAGTATGATGAAGTCACGCCCTCGGACACGTATTCCGTCCAGGCCCCGTCTGGGGGTGTGACAAATCCTCAGTTCTAACAACAGTTTTCACCATCTCAGTCTCCTCAATATGGATCAATTCATCCCACACAACATTACTCAACTACTTATCCATCCACACCTCTCGTAATTTCTTATCCATTAACACCGTATCCAAATGCTTACTCATCAACTCTTCATCAAGAGGCTTGTCCACAACCACAATCTGTTCCTCAAATTGAATATAATATCTTCTTGGTTAATCAACAAACACATCTTGCTGAATTTTCTCCAATAGATTTTGGTCCTACAGTTCTCGTGTTTAAACAAGGAGATGACCTCATTGATGTCATTAACAAAATGATGTCATTTCTGTCTACTGTCTTCACCTCTCGTTTCCCATCTACCAACAATCAGCTAAGAAATTCATCAAACCCAAGACAATAAGCAACTATTCATGATGGATGCGTGACTGTTCAACCACTTCAAGGGAGATAAAATTCTTATGTTGCTGGTACTTCAGGAACAAGAGCTAATACTTTAGGTACATGATGGAATTATTCAGGTCAACAAAGGGTTGTGAAGTGTTTTAACTGCTAAGGGGAATGTCATATGGCAAGACAGTGTCCAAAGCCAAAGAGGAAAAGGGATGCTACATGGTTCAGGGATAAAGTTCTATTGGTTGAAGCTCAAGGAAATGGTAAAGTTTTGAATGAGTAAGAATTGGAATTCTTAGCAAATCCTAGTATTGCAGAAGGTCCAGATACACAGTTGGTCATCACACACAATGCAGCTTATCAAGAAGATGATTTGGATGCATATGATTCTAACTGTGATGAGATCTCTACAGCCAAGGCAGTTCTTATGGCCAATTTATCTAGTTACGGTTCAGATGTTCACTCTAAGGTACCATACTCTGACAACACTAATAATGATATGCTAAATCAAAGTGTGCAAGAGATGCCATATTCTGAACAACCTCATCTTGTGGATTATCCAGAGAATGAGATAACCATTGAAAGCAATATCATTCCTTACTCTTAGTATCTGCTTAAAACATAAAATGCAGCTGTTCAGGATACAAATTCTTCTACACAACAAGATGCCATGATATTATATGTGTTTGAACAACTTTCGCATCAAGTAACTAACGGTAACAAGGTCAATAAGGATAATCTAATTACCAATGAATCTTTATCCGCTGAGCTTGAAAGATACAAAGAATGGGTAAAATTGCTAGAAGAAAGACAAAATGTGGATTTAAGTACTTGAGAAAAGCTAATAATTGATGATATAATTCGGGAGAAAAATGCACAGTTTGCGGATTTTGAAAAAGAAATTAACTATCTTAAACAAACTCTTTCTGAATAATCAAAGGAAAAGGAATTGTTAACAAAAACATTTAATGTTTTCAAAAACAAATCCAAGGAAAAGGAAGCTAAGAATATTGATACAGAAATTGCTTTGGAAAATAAAGTTAAAGAACTGGACAACATTATTTGTAAAATGGGTCAATCCGCGCAAACTGTGCACATGCTTACGAAACCACAAGTTTTCTATGATAACAACCTGAAACAAGCTCTTGGTTTTCAAAATCCTTTATATCTTAAGAAAGCTCAGCAGATTAGGCCAATGCTTTATGACGGTAATGTTATTGCCAAGGAAACCAGTGTGATTTCAATTGCTGATTCTGAAGAGACTTTGATGCTTTAGGAAGAGACTCGATCCAAAATGCTTTTAAAACAAAGTGATCCGATGGTCTTAAAAAAGAAAGTTAACATTAAACCAATTAATTATGCTGAGTTAAATCGACTATCTAAAGATTTTGGTAAACATTTTGTCCCACAATATGAACTGTTTGATGAACAAGCTTTACACGCTATTACTGACCAATCTGCTTCTTTGCCTATCAAAATTGAGGCTCCTCGGGAACTTCATAAGGTAAGCCTGGTTAATACAAGCCTTAAAAAGCTTAAATACCATCTTGGCCAATTTGATAATGTGGTGAAAAAGTGGATCACACCCGATGCTTTAACAGAAGGGAAATGGGGGTTTGAACACACTAAAGCTGTTTTTCAAAAAGAAATAGTTCCATTTTTAAAGACATTAAAAGACATATTTAATGTTTTTGATAAAGATCTTTTAAATGAGGTAATGGAAGTACAAACATTTTTTAACGGGATGGAAGTTGTTGTTCAACAGTATCATGTAGACAAACAGTGTTTTGAAATTCAAAAGAAACAATTTTTGATTGACAACGATTGGCTCTTGGATCAAATAATTTCTTGAGATATTGTGAATATTGTTGTGAATTCTTCTGTAGATGTGAATACTTCTGTAAAAGTGAATTCTTCTATTGTTATGAATGATTCTGTGAATTATGTGGAAATGTACAACAAGTATCTGGAACTTGAAGATGAGCTTATCAAACAACACAACATGGTTGAAAAAGATGAGTATAATAAACTTTCAAAAAGATTCTCTGAACTTGAACAACACTGCATTTCTATTGAAATTGCAATGCAACTCAATAAAGAATTTTTTCATAAGAGTAACACATTTGTGAACCAAACTAAACCTTCATTTGATCAATTGTTTGAATTGAACAATTTGAAAGCTAAGCTTCAAGTGAAAGACACAACAATTGAGAAGTTGAAGGCAAACATTAAACGTTTGACTAAAACTTCTACCACAAACAGTGTGAAAAAGGACATAGATGAGATTGAGACCATCAATATCGAACTGGAACATAGGGTGACAAAACTAATTGCTGAGAATGGGCATTTGAAACAGACTTATAAACAGCTCTATGATTCAATTAAACAATCACGTGTTCGTGCTAAAGAACATGCTGAATCTTTGGTTAATCAATTGAATCAAAAGTCTGTTGAAATTACTAATTTAAATGCTCAACTTCAGGAAAAAGTGTTCGTCATAACAGCATTAAAAAATGATCTTAGAAAATTTAAAGGAAAAGACATAGTCAATAATGCTGCACAAGTGTCAAATGCTACCACTACTGGTCCAGGAATGTATAAGCTTGATCCAGTAATTTTGGCTCCTAAGGATAAGAATAATAGGGAAACTCACGAATACTACCTTAAGCACACTATGGAACAAGTTGCTATTCTTAGGGGTGTAGTTGAACAAGCTAAATCACGAAACCCTTTAGATAGTGCATCATACTCTGCCTGTATGTATGTAAGTTGATTTAAGAGTTGCTAGGTTATGTTAGAGATACTTGTCTTGATATTCACAAACCTAGTAAGAAATTAGTTGTGGTCACGCCTAACAAAAAAAATAAAATAGTTTAGTTTGCTGACCTTGTCGCATCATCAAACAACATTTCCAAAGTGACTAACAGACCTTTATTGTCCTCTACAAGAGTAAAACCTACTACTAGTGCTAGCGGATCAAAGCCTTCAGGCAATACAAAGAATGATAGGATTTCGCGACCACCAAGTAGTAATGAGAAGAATAAAGTAGAAGTCTAATCTAGGAAAGTTAAATCTCGTTTGAATAAAAAGAATTATGAGTCAAAAAATGTCTGTAATGAACATGTTAAGCATTCTGTTGAAGGTGCTAAGGCACTTTGTTCTATATGCAATGAATGTATGTTTGATGTTAATCATGCTATGTGTCTGAGTGATCATGTGAATAGTATGAATGTACGCGCTAAACCTACCTCTAAGAAACTTAAAAAGAGAAAAGAATGGAAACCTACTGGAAAAGTGTTTAACTCTATTGGATATAAATGGAAACCCACAGGAAGGACTTTCACCTTAGTTGGAAATGTGTGCCCTTTAACTAGGTTAACCGCCACTAGTAAAGCGCCTCTTAGGGTTCCCATTCCTCTTGAAGTAGTTGCACCAAAATATGTAGTAACTAGAGTATATACCAGGAGACCTAAAGTACCTAAGTTTATTCAAAATAGCAAACCTAAGGTTTCAAAATCTATGACTGCTAACAGAATGGAACCTGGTACATCTCGGGAATCCGATACTTTAGTTGCTCCATCTTATTCTTCTCTTATCAACTGCAAGTTGTCCAAATTGTTCTGTGGTATTTGGACTCCGGATGCTCCAAGCACATGACCGGAGATCGCTCTCAGCTCACCAATTTCTTTCATACATTTCTCGGTACTGTCAAATTCGGTAATGACCAAGTTGCGAAGATTATGGGGTATGGTGATTATCAGATAGGGAACATCACAATTTCAAGGGTTTATTATGTTGAAGGACTAGGACACAATCTATTCTCGATTGGTCAATTCTGCGACTCAGAACTTGAAGTAGCTTTCTGAAAATACACATGCTTTGTTCGTAATCTGGAAGGTGTTGATTTACTCTTAGGATCTCGAGGAACTAACCTGTATTCTTTATCCATTGGGTATATGATGGCGTCTTCTCCTATATGTCTCTTGTCAAAAGCCACAAAGACTAAGTCGTGGTTATGGCATCGCCATCTATCTCATTTGAATTTTTGTGCTATTAATCACTTGGCCATACACGGTCTAGTACGTGGTCTTCCCAGACTTAAATTTAAAAAGGACCATTTGTGTTCTGCATATGCCATGGGAAAAAGCAAGAAACAATCACATAAACCTAAATCTAAAGACAACAATCAAGAAAAACTATATCTTCTGCACATGGATCTTTGTGGGCCTATGCGTGTTGCAAGTATAAATGGGAAAAAGTACATCCTCATCATAGCGGATGATTACTCTCGGTTCACATGGGTGAAGTTTTTTTGGGATTAAAAGACTTCTTGATGATCTTAGAGTTACTGCTGCTAAGTTAATGTTGTTGGTGTATAAGTTACTATTGTTGGTGTTAAAAGTTAATGCTGCTAGTACAAAAGTTACAACTGCTCAAAGATTAAGACTGCTAAAAGAGTTTCTACTGTCAGAGAAAGGATAAAGACAGCAGAAAGGATAAAGATTGTTTGGAGATCAAGATTACTTACGTGATAAGTATTAGTTATTTATAGAATAGATCATAGAGAATATTCTAAGTCTTAGGAATATATTGTAAATCGACTAGGACTCCTTGGTGTATAAAAGGAGGTCTTAGGGCATTAGCATTAGTATCTCTTATCATAGAAAAGTACAAGTCGAACACAAAAGTATAGTTCATAACTTCAAGGTCTTTGTAACCATAATACTTTAAGAGTATTCGTATTATTTGCTTAATAATATTGGAGCTTTTATGTTTTGTTGAATTATATGTTCTTAGTTTTACTGTTTCATTAAGAATTCTTCTTAATATTAAAGATTAGATTCCATATAATCTTTAATACACTCAAACACAGTTTCTACTATAGTTGTGTTAGATTTATCTAATATAAATAAACCTTATACAAGCTAAGGAATTCGATCTATTAAAGTGGGGTCAACAAGTGGTATCAAAGCTTGTTGAGAAGCTGTGATCTAGAAGAATCTGTTTGTGTACACAAGATCTTGCAAAGAAGATATGGATCAAGATTATGTACACATGGTGGCTGCATCAAAAGTTCCCATGCTCAAACCAAGTAAGTTTGAGTTATGGAGGATGTGGATCGAACAGTACATCCAGATGATCGACTATGCACTGTGGGAAGTCATAGAGAATGGTGCAACCTTGCCAAAAACTCAAATGGTAGAAGGTGTTGAAAACGTGATGCCTATTACATCTGCTGAAGAGAAGACTCAGAGAAGATTAGAAGTGAAGGCTATAAGTACTTTAATGATGGGCATTCCCAATGAACATCAGTTAAAGTTTAACTCTATAAAGGATGCTAAGCTATTGCTGGAAGCTATTGAAAAGAGATTTGGTGGGAATGAAGCTACTAAAAAGACTCAAAGGAATCTCTTAAAGCAGCAATATGAAAACTTCACTGCTTTAAGCTCTGAGACGCTTGATCAAACCTTTGATATGCTTCAAAAGCTTGTGAGCCAGTTGGAGCTTTTAGGTGAAAAGCTTTCACAAGAAGATGATAATCAAAAGCTACTAAGAAGTTTGTCACCTGAATGGAACACACATGTTATTGTATGGAGGAATAAAGTTGAGTTAGAAACAATGAACATGGATGATCTCAATAACAACCTCAAGGTATATGAACCAAAAGTCAAAGGGATATCTAGCTCAAGTTCAAGCACACAGAACATGGCTTTTGTGTCCTCTTCAAATAACAACACTAGTAGCATTAATGAAGCAGTTAATACTGCTTATGGAGTTTCTACTGCTAGCACTCAAGTTAATGCTGCTATCTCTACTAATATTGATAACTTGAGTGATGCTGTTATTTGTTTATTCTTTTCTAGTCAACCTAATAGTCCTCAACTTGCACATGAGGACTTGCAACAAATTTATCCAGATGACCTGGAAGAGATGGATTTGAGATGGCAAATGGCCATGTTGACTATGAGGGCCAGAAGGTTTTTAAAGAATACTAGAAGGAAGCTTACTGTCAATAGCAGTGAGACTCTTGGTTTTGATAAGTCCAAAGTGGAGTGCTACAACTGCCACAAGAGGGGACATTTTGCTAGGGAGTGCGGAGCTCCAAGGAATCAAGACTATAAGAACAAGGAAAGCTCAAGAAGGAGTGTGCCTATTGAAACATCCAATTCCACAGCTTTAGTGTCATGTGATGGTCTTGGTGGTTATGACTGGAGTGATCAGGCAGAGGAAGGACTTAATTATGCACTCATGGCTTACTCATCTTCAAGTTCTGATTCAGAGGTAACCAATAATTCAAATTGTTCAAAATCTTGTATGGAAACTGTTAAATTACTTAAATCTCAAAATGATCAACTATTAAGAGATTTAGAGAAATCTAATTTAATGGTTTTAGGTTATAAAACGGGTTTAGAATCAGTGGAAGAAAAACTTTAATTTTATAAAAAGAATGAGTCTGTTTATATAGAAAACACTAATGGCTTAAAATGGGATATTCAAGTAGGAGAAATAACTATTGGGGAGCTTAGGAAGAAGATTAAAATAGTTCAAAAAGAAAAAGATAGCATTCAATTTAATGTAGACAAATTTAAAAATGCATCTAAAGGCTTAAACAAGCCCATAGAGAGTCAGATTGTAGACAACTGCAAGAAAGGTTTAGGCTGTAATGTAGTTCCACCTCCCTACATAGGAAATTTCATGCCTCCAACACCTGACTTGTCTTTTACTAGTTTAGATGAGTTTGTTAATGAGCCTGTAGTTGAGAACAGAAAGTCTGATGAAGAAGTACCTAAGGGAGTTAGTAAATGTAATGATGCTCCAATTATTGAAGAGTAGGTGTCAGATAGTGAGGAAGAAAATGTGTCTCAAACTAAAACTGAGAAGAAAATAGTTAAGCCTAGTATTGCTAAGATAGAGTTTGTCAAACCTAAGCAACAAGAGAAAACTGCTAGGAAAACTGTTAAAAAAGTTAAGCAATATATGCATAACAATCACATTCCTAGAGCCAATCAAAGAAACTAGAATAATATGATCTCTCAAAAACTAGGAAGTAATTTTGAGATGTTTAATAAGGCTTGTTATGTATATGGAAGTTTTGATCATTTGCAGTTTGATTGCAATTACCATCAAAAACAGTTTCAAAATCAAAGGATGGTAAAACCTATTTGGAACAATGCTCAAAGGGTGAATAATCACAACTTTGCTAGAAAGACTCACCCCTATGCTAAAAAGAACATGGTTCTAAGAGCAATACTAATAAAGTCTGGCTTAGTAAATCTTAATACTGCTAGACAAGTTAATATTGCTCACTCAAAAACAACAGTAAATGCTACTATATCAATGTCATATCTTTCTAAAATAGCACATTCAACTGTTAAAATGCCCATTCATAAGAACACAACATTTAAAAACAGTAATATTAATCAAAGGGTTAATACTGTTAGGGGTAAAAATGTTAATACTGCTAAGCCAAAAGCAGTAGTTAATGTTGTTCTGGGAAATAATGTTAATGTTATTAAGGCCTGTTGGAAACACGAAAAGTGTCGGTCACTTCCAAGTTGTAACAAGTCTTAGCTCGTAGTTAGTATCAGGATTAGATTAGTAATCTAGTCCGGCCCAAGGCCCATGGGTGGCCCAACTCTAGCCCATGGCCGGCCATTGTAGTATATATACACCCTCTCCTAGTCTTGGAGAGGGTTGGTTGTTCCATTTTCCATACATTCATTTTATACATTCATCCATTATTCCATCCAAGTTTTTCTCTAACATCCCAACCCACATTTCACTATTGTTCTTGGTTGATCTTAAGATTACTAGTATTCTACAATTGGTATCAAGAGCCATGGAGTGGTGTGTTTAGTTTTTGTGTTTGATTTGTGTTCAAAACCTTTACAAAGAGCAAATTAGTGATTAAAATTTTTTGGCTTAAAAACCTTAAAGTTTTCATTTTTATTGTTCCTATAGGGTTAGTAATACTAGTTGTACAAGAATTTTTGCTAAAAACCATTAAAAATCGTGTTTTTTTGAGTTTTGAAAATTTGGGTTTCGTACTAGTTAGAATCGAACTAGTAAATCGAACAAGAGAATCGAACGAGTTTTTCACTAGTTAGAACCGAACGAGAGGACCGAACGAAAGGACCGAACGAAAGGACCGAACGAAAGGACCGAACTAGAGGATCGAACTATAGGATCGAACTAGAGGATCGAACTAGTGGACCGAACGATAGGATCGAACTAGCGGACCGAACTATAGGATCGAACTAGTGGACCGAACGATAGGATCGAACGAGAGGATCGAACTAGCGGATCGAACGAGAGGACCGAACCAGTGAAAAATACATTCAGTTTAAACTTAACAAACTCAATTTTAAATTATACGGTTATTTCTTTGACTTGTAAAATCCCGTGAAACAAACAC
>BQNB010164289.1:2111-14348 GCA_026074375.1 Tanacetum coccineum
GTAAAAGCATCACCATAGACTTTCTTTGTCTGCCTCAAGTCTGTCTCCAAAGCTTCACATCTATTTGACAATTTTATGACCAACTCCATCAATTCATTTTGTTGCATTATACCCTCATCACTTCCAAGTGTGTGATCTCTTAGGAGAGGTGAATCGTGGGGCATGGATAGGGTCTTATTAATGTTACCACTGGCATGTCATGCATCTAAGCTAGAGACATTAGTGGTAGCCCCTCCATGTCTGACATCCACACCTGTGGATGCAGCCTCATCTGCTACATGGGTCTGAGTAGGAGAACTGGGCTGAGGAACTGTGGGTGAATGATGTGGTTATGAGGTTGATGAAGCAATTGTGGGTGTGTAATGGGACTCAACTGGGATTGTTGATCCTTCACCCTGTAAAAGCTGACCTTGAACAAGCATTGTTTGAAACAATGGAGTGTCCACCCTAGTATATCCCTTGGAAGCTCTTTTCATATTGCTAAACAGTTTTTGAATAAGGGTAGGAGCAATATAAAGTCTTTTATAAGGTAGAAGCAGACTTTTGTGCTTGTTCAAAAAGATTTGTATAAATCTTGGATACATCAAAAATTTAGTCTTACTGTCTAAGTTTTTCACCATGCCATCAAATATCAGTTTTGAAAAATTAAAAGTTCTGTTTGTGGCCAAGCAAATGATAGCAGTTTTTTATTGCTACTAAATTATTCCCAGACAGTTTTCTTGGAACTTCAACAGTGAAGGATGATATGGATCAAAAATCTCCACTGAGGAGAAAAGTATCCCTTTTGAAAAGTTAATTTATCAGAATTAGACACATACCTCATTTGAGCAAGTTGCTCAAAAAAATTTATAGTAGGCAGATCACTAAGACCATCAGAGTCTTATAACTTGAGATGTCTTCTAATAGATGCCTCAGAAACAACCTTGACTTTCCCATCTATTGTAGCAGTGATTTCTATGTCTCCATTCTCAAGTGTGCTTGTAGTAGCAGTTTGTCAAAACTGTTCTATGAGAGAAACATGGATAGTTGGACTTTCAGTAAGGGCATACCTAATGTGACTTACAGTGAGAAAATAAACTATCTGATGAAATCCTTCACTTCCTTCCGACTTCTGTAAGTAGGCAACCATGTTGTGCTTGTCACAGAATTTCAAATTCGTCATTGATTGAGAAAGGACTGATTTGTGTGCTGGGAGATGATCGTTTATGAGAGAATGAGTGTTTGGTAGAGTCAATTGAGATAATATATGTTACACTTAAGGTTTTGATTGGACCGACTGAATAAAAGTATTTCTTATCTTGAAGTAATCGAAGGATTTATAGAAAGATCAAGAATTATCCAAATTAAGGAAACCTATAAGCGAAGTAGTTGGCAGAAATATCTCAACGACTATATTTAATGAAGAAAATACTGTTATACCCCAAACAGTACTAACGGTCTTCTAGCAGTACTAAAATTTAGCCTAGCAGTACTAAGTTATGTCCAGTAGTACTAACTTTGGAGATACCAGTTTTAACCTTAATTTCGTTCAAAAGAATTTCCATCATCAATTCTAGATTCTCACAAGCTCTATTTATCTGTTTTTATATCACACATCTCTCTTTCTGTTTTTATTCTCACTATTTCTCTCAATTCTTTTTCTTACCAATTCACTCTATCTGTTTTTATATCACACATCTCTCTTTCTGTTTTTTGGCTCACAATATCTCTCAATTCTTTTTCTCACCAATTCACTCTATCTGTTTTTATATCACACATCTCTCTTTTTGTTTTTCATCTCACAATATCTTTCAATTCTTTTTCTCACCAATTCACTCTATCTGTTTTTATATCACACATCAGTTTTAAGAGTTCCTTTACCAGTAATTCTTCCTCCTTTGGCTCCTCCCCCAAATGTAACATATCCTCCATCAAATTCTTTGAAGTCTAAGAGATAGGACATGTTGCTTGTCATGTGCCTTGAGTATCCACTGTCAACATAGCCTTGATCTTCTATTTGTGGATAACCTTGCACATAAAATAAGGAAATTAGTTTCCTTTGGGGACCCAAGCCATCACTGACTTAGATCTGCCTCGTGCATCAACATAATTATGTCTCTTAAAAGTAAGTGATGCACTATTAAGTTTGGTAGGTCACCAAACCCAACATGCTGAGGCCTTAACAGCATTAACCTGATTTGCCTTGACAGCATTAACTACTGCTGTATTTGGCCTAGCAGTATTAAGTGCTTTTGGCCTAGCAGTATAAAGTTTTCCCTTAGCAGTATTAACTTTTTGGTAAAAAATTTGCTAGTTAATGCTGTTTTTGTTTGATAAGGACTCTTTTTAGTTGATTGTGCTGATTTAGAACAACGTGACATTGGTCTAGCACTATAAACTATAGTTTTGGGATGAGCAGTATTAACAGGCTTAGCAGTATTAAGTGGTCCTAGGCCAGTTTTTATTAAATCTGCTCTTGGAGCCATGTTCCTTTGAGTACTAGGGTGAGCTTTTTGAGTAGAATAATTGTAATTCACCCTTGTATAATTATTACCAGATACCATCCTTTCCCTTTGATGGTAATTGCAGTTAGCCTGCATATGGTCAAAACTTCCATAGACAAAACAAGCTTTATTATACATCACAAAGTCACTTCCTAGCTGTTAGGATTTTTGATTATTCCAGTTTCTTTGATTTCCCCTAGGAGTTTGTGATATATACATTTTAGCATATTTAACTGGTTTCCTAACTGGTTTTTTTGTTGTTGAGGTGTAACAAAATTTATCTTAGCAACAGTAGGAATGACAGTTTTCTTTTCTAACTTATCATTTGATACCAACTCCTCAACCAATAGGGCATCAGGAGAAATCATAACCTCATTAGAGATGTCTTCATTAACACTCTTACTAATCTTAGGTTCATAGACTTTAAACTCAGGCTGTTGGAACTCCTCTAAACCAGAGTTGGAAAAATCAATAGTTAGGGGTGAAAATAATCCTGTAGAAGGAGGTGGAATAGCATTATAGCTTACAAATCCTAAACCCTTTCTACTTTTATCATGTATCTGACTCCCTATCAATTTGTCTAGACTCTTAGAAGCATTATCAAATTTTACAATCTTAAATTGATTGCTTTCTTTGTCTTGCTTAAGCTTTTCTAACTCTCTTTTAAGCACACTAATTTCTGAGTCTTTATATGAGATATCTCTTTTTAGAACAACAAGTTGCTCACAAAATAGAACCTCATTCTTTTTGTAAAAGACAAGTTGTTCTTCTACAGATGCTAACCCTCTTTTATAAGTAGCTAGGTTGAACTCAGATTTATTAAACTCTATTCTTAAATCATCAAGTAGAGTTTTAAGAGTTTTAAAGCTTTTTAGATAGGTTTTTGAACAAGTTTTATCATTATGTACCTCAGAGTCTGAAAAATCCTTAAGAGCCATGTTTGAAGGGACTTCTTTATCTGCCATAAAGCTCTAGTCAAAACCAGCTCCGTCAATAGCCAACATGGCTTTGGAAGAAATTTCTTCCACATTTATAGTCCTTCTAGAGCTGTCTTGATTCCTACTCCTGTTATCTTGATTCCTATGTCCTCTGCATTCCTTTGCAAAGTGTCCCAACTTATGACAGTTGAAACACTCCACCTTTAACTTGTCATATCCAGCTATGTCACTCCCATTGATAGTAATCTTTCTACCAATTTTCTGGAAAAACTTTCTTATCCTCATGCTCTGCAATGCTAACTACCACTTCAAATCCATCTCTTCTAAGTCATCTTCATGGATTTGTTCAAGATCCTCATGTACAAGTTGAGACCCGTTTGGCTGACTGGCAAAAAATGCATAAACAGTGTCATCACTTAAGTTAGCAGTACTAACTTGAGTACTAGTAGTGCTAGCTTGAGTATTAGCAGTACTAAATTCATAAACAATATTAACTTCATTAGTACTGCTAGTAGATGACATAAAAGCCAAGTTCTGAGAACTTAAGCTTGAGCTTAAGCTTGCGGTTCCTTTAACCACTTGTTTAACAATCTTGAAATTGTTGTAGAGATCATCAAAACTCATTGTGTCTAGATCAGGTTTATTCCTCCAGACCACAACATGAGTATTCCACTTAGAAGGCAGACTTCTTAAAAATTTCAAATTAAGATCTTCTTGTGAAATATTTTCATCAAGGATAGCCAACTGACATACAATCTTCTAAAGCCTGTTAAAAATAGAATCAAGAGACTCTGTGTTTGGAGCACTAAAGTTCTCATACATTTGCTTCAGAAGAGTCTTCTAAGTCTTCTTTGTGGCATCATTACCACCAAATCTTGTTTGTATAGCAGCAAACAGAGTCTTGGCATCCTTGTACAGATTAAATGTCAGTAGATATTCATTTGGAAGTGCCATTAGCAACATACTTCTTGCCTTCACATTATTCTTCTTTTGAGGCTTTTCATTAGCAGTTATAGGACCTGGTATTAATGTAGTTGAGGAACCATCATCATTTATTGTTGTTTGAGCTGCTGGTTTGAATGAGTTTCCATTCTCTATGACATCCCATAGAGCATAGTCTTGTACTTGAAAGTATTGCTTAATACTCCTCAATCATATGCACCCTGTTGAGAAGGGCTACGTTGCATTATATTGGTTTGGCAGTTTCTAGATCCTCTCCTTCCTTATGATAAAGAGACTACTTGTTAGTTTTATTTCCTAGATCAAAGTTTTAGAACACAAGCTCTGATACCACTTGTTGATCCCAACTCAGATCTTGCTAACCTTGTAAAAGGCTTAGTTGTATTGAATAGATTCAAGACAACCATGCTAAAAACTTTTTTAATACTAAAGAGTGTGCGGAATCTACTTTTTAATACTTAGAAGAATACAACCTTGAAGCTATGAATGTGTCTATGAATGTGTCTATAAATGGAGGTGATTCATTTTGGAAGGTAGATGATGATTTTGGAGTGGATGTATTGCACTTCTAAACTTGTCTTAACCCGTCTGCTTGGTTTTCTAAGAAGTGGAATGTGGTTTACGCTTGACATTGATGAAATTGGGGGAAGGAAGAGGATGAAAAGATGAAGTGGTGTGAATATGAAATGTGGTAATATGAAATTAATGTGAAATATAGATAGAATGCAAAGCATGGTTGATAGAAGATGATGCAAAAGATGGTTACTACATATGGAAGTGCCCTTGAGGCTATAGAATAGAAAGTCAAAGATATAAAAAAAAGGCAAACCTCAAAGTTTTGTTCCCCCTGTCGTGGTCCCATATCGTCAGGCGATCCCAAATTATATTGGGGGGGCCGCCAGTATTTTATGAGGGCCGTTTTTTTGGAAAAAAGAAATTTTCCACTTTTTTCCTTTTTTAAGTCCTGAATTCAGCTTCTACGCAAAGTCAAAATCAACTAATTTAAGCAATAATATATGGGTCCTTAAAATAAATAACCAAATCATTAGGCAAATAATAGATTGTACGCATGTCACAATTCCATAAGCTGATAGATGATATCTTTGAAAAGAAATCATCCATGTCAATGTATTGTCAGTTGCCATTCATAGTCATAAGGTTAAAGATAATAATAATAATAATAATCTCTAATAGTTATGCCAACTTGTTCACTTCCATTTTCCACTCATCATGTCTTTGAGAACTTGTCCAATTGACCTTAACCCTTCCCGGTGAGCATCTCGTTATTGAGTTTGAATATTTATAGTTTCAGAGAGATAGGTGTTCAAGTTATGACTTTCATGAGGAGGGTTTTGACGGACTCTAGGGACAACATTTAATGAGGAAAAGACGTTTTAAGAAGGAGAGGAAGAGTTGGAATGAAATGATTCTTCATCATTCACATCACTGGTGTCATCCAACGGACGAGATAAGGATGGATGATTTAAAGTGGTGGAAGAGGAGCTAGAATTTAATTCACAAGGTCTTTTCTTTCCATGATCCGATCATGTTTTTCTCTCATAATGAGGAGCGAAGGGATGCATGACTCGATCCATGTATGAGGTAGTGATCAATTGCTAACTCAGGAAAGATGGACACAACATGTTTGAACAATCTAGTCAAAATCATCCCATAAGGTAAGAGTTCCTTAGGTTTGTTTCGAGTCTTTTCCATTATTTTAAGAATGAAAAATGATAGATTGTATGGATTGGAGGTTTCAATGCAATAAAGCATTTAACAAAGACACGCGAAGACATGATCCTTATGACCTCCTAAACAATTGGCGTTTTCACGAATGATATCAACCCATGGTTTCATATGAGGTTGAATTTCGCGAGTTAGGATTTTGTTTTTATCAACGATAATAGTTTTCTTGTTTTTAGTACGAGTGACTTGACCTTGCAGAGGAATTTGAATAAGAGACTTGACGACATTTGGAGAAGGAGGGGTGGTTTTATAACGACATTTACTCGAAACTCTTATTGACAAGTAGTCGAGTGACCACATATCGGTGTGTGACACTTAACCTTTGAATGGTATTTTTAAGATTTGACCGAATTCCTCGAGAGTAAGAGAGAATGACTTACTTTGTATAACAAAGTTGACCACAAAATAACCCATGGAGTTATAATCAAAAGTTAGTTGACTATAGAACTCAAGAACAAAGCGAGGAACAATTTGTTCGTTTATGTTCAACAAACAATCAAAACTAATTGATTCAAACTTAGCACGGATATGACGCATGTTTTCAAAATTTTGACTTACAACCCTACCCTTATGAAAGTACCATTTTTCAAGACTTGCAATTGTGTTTTGTAAGGGTTGATTAAATTCATTTGATATGAGTGGAATGTAGGTTTGGGTCTTTTGATGTTCTAGTCCGGTAATTCGAGGCATTGTCACCTAAAATAAAACAACCAAATCATATTTTAATTTTTTTTATACTTGTATTGATATTTTAAGTTCGTGCCCAGTGTGTGCCTATATGCGACAAATTTGGAGTAACAATTAACTCGACCTAAAATTAAAATCCTGAAAGTTAATCCAAACGCTCCTTAGTTTGATTTTGCTCATCCAAACATGTCGAAAAATACATATGAATTATGTATCTCGGCCTTTGTTCATGAGATCATTATGCATGTGTTTAAAAATGTTTTTGGGTTGTATTAACAATACATAACAACAATTTTATTTGGTTCCTAACGTGAGTAATTTGAAAATAAAATTAGGGTTTTAGTTCAAAACCAATTTTTCGACAAACTCACTAATGTATGCATATCTTATGTCTACGAAAAGCATATTAGTTATATATTGTAACCTAGTAGTCCTAATTGTACAAAATTGAAAGAGAAATGGAAAATCCCCAATTTCAATTTTTAGTTTCATCATAAACCCTAGACTCAAATTGAAAGAAAATAGATGAAATGACTTACAATTGATGATCTTTATGATGTTAGGAATGATTGTAGGTGTTTTTTTGATCTTCAATTAGTGTTTTAATGGTTGATTTTGAGTTTTGTGTTGTTTTCGTCGTTGCAGCAGAGAAGGGGTGTGTTTGGTTTTATGTTTAGAATATTTTTGACAAAGTGTGTATATTTAGTGTCTGCTAATGGCGGTCCCATATCGATAAGGGGGCCGCCTAAAAATGCTTTGGGGCCGCCTGGGATATTGGGGCCTCCCCCAACGAGGGATTTTAGACTTAGTTTTGACGAACATTTTAAAAAGAGGAGTTACGTTTTAACTTGCATTTCACAAATTAAAAGTACTTAAAGTGCTTCGGATGAAGTATTTTAAGTTGTCACGACACATAATAGAATAAGGACTAGAATTAAGACAGAAGAAAGAGAAGCGAACTAATATGATTTATAGAATGTGTTCCATCATTCCTAAACTAAGACGTAGATAGTTAAACGATTCACGTTTAAGGGGTTTCGTAAGAATGTTGGCGATGTTGTCGATGGACGACACTTTTTCGATTAAGATATGTCATTTCTGGACATTATCACGAAGAAAGTGGTGATGAATTTTGATGTGTTTGGTTAGAGAATGTTGCACCGGGTTTTTGCTAAGATCAATCACGCCTTTATTGTCACACATGATCGGGACATTGTAGAGTCGAACGTCGTAGTCGATAAGAGCTTGTTTCATCCATAGTACTTGTTGACATGCCTTTCCGGTGCTTAGGTATTCGGCTTCGGTATTGGATATAGCAAGAGCGGTTTATTTCTTCGAGAACCAAGATGTCAAACAACATCCCACGAAAGTACAAATATCGCTAGTGCTCTTTCGGTCCACATAATATCCCGCATGATCAAAGTTGGCATATACTACTGTTTCTATGCCGGTCCCCATAGGATACCATAATTCTAAGTGCGTAGTGCCTTTAATGTATCAGAAGATACTCTTAACCGCTTCAAGGTGAGAGTTTTTGGGAGCCTCTTGGAAGCGGGCATAAAGGCAGACACTAAACATGATATCGAGCCTACTTTCTGTTAGGTATAATAAACTACCTATCATGCCTAGATACTTGGTACTATCTACCGACTCACACTCTTCGTCTTTCATAAGTTTGGTATCGGAGGACATGGGGGTTTTCATTGGTTTAGATTCTTCTAAGCTAAATTTCTTAAGCATTTATTTAATATATTTAAATTGATTAAAGAAAATACTATCTTCCATTTGCTTTATTTGTAATCCAAGGAAGAAGTTAAGTTCACCCATCATGCTCATCTCGAACTCGTCATGCATGATTTTGGCAAATTCATCACACATGTCTTGATAAGTCAAGCCGAATATAATATCGTCGACATATATTTGAACGATGATGAGGTTTGAACTTTTCTTCTTAGTAAAAAGAGTGTTATCTACCATTCCCGTTTTATATTCATGTTTAATAAGGAAAACTTTTAATCTATCATACCAAGCTTTGGGTGCTTGTTTAAGACCGTATAAAGCTTTCTTTAGTTTATAAACAAGATCCGTCTTTTCAAAGTCAATGAATCGTGGAGGTTGCGCCATGTATACCACTTCATTGATAAAACCATTCAGGAATGCACTTTTTACATCCATTTGGAATAATTTAAAATCTAAAGCACAAGCATAAGCTAATAGTATCCTAATTGACTCAAGTCTAGCAACTAGGGCATAAGTTTCATCATATTCGATGCCCTCTTGTTGATTATAGCCTTGAGCAACTAGCCTAGCCTTATTTCGAGAAACGATACCGTTCTCGTCTAACTTATTTTTAAACACCCACTTAGTTCCTATGATTATCATATTCCTAGGTTAAGAAACTAACTCTCAAATGTCGTTAGCAATGAATTGATTTAATTCTTCTTGCATGAAGACTATCTAACTATCGTCCATTAAGGCTTCATTCACATTCTTAGGTTCTATAGTTGATATAAAACAAAAGAAATTGCCTTGGTTTTGGGCTTGTGATCTAAGGGTTCTTTGGTTAAAGTTTCCTATGACATTTTCTAATGGATGGTTCCTAGATTCCTTAATATTGACCATTTTGTCAGTTTCTAAAGTTTCATCCTCAATGTCATTTTCTAGGTTTTTCTTTTTGATAACCTTAATTGATTATTCTTCATCTAAGTCATCATCCACCAAGGGTGATGTCTTAGAGGGATGAGGAGTTTCATCAAATGCCACGTTGAGTGATTCTTCAACTTTCCTAGTATGTTTGTAAAGGATGAAGTAGGCTTTACTATTTTGCGAGTAACCTAAAAAGATTCCTTTGTATGACTTTGGGTCAAACTTTATAAGGTAGTCTTTAGTGTTTAAAATGAAGCACTTGCTTCCAAACACTCTAAATTAATCTAGAGTATGTTTCCTACCTTTTAATAGTTTATAAGGTGTTTTTCCTAAGATGGTTCTAATTAGGATTCGGTTGAGAATGTATGTTGAAGTATCTACTACGTTACACCAAAACTTTTGTGGTAACGATTGCTCATTCAACATAGTCCTACTCATTTCTTGAAGTGTCCTATTTTTCCTTTCAACCACGCCATTTGATTGAGGAGTGTGTGGAGCTGAGAAGTTATGTGTAATTCCATTGGCATTACAAAACTCTCCAAATTGCACCTCATTATCAAATTCCCTACCGTGGTCGGTTCTTATTGACACTATTGTACATCCTAATTGGTTTTGAATTTTCTTACTAAATATTTCGAATTGATCAAAGGCTTCGGTTTTGTCCTTAAGGAATCTAGTCCAAGTATACCTAGAGTAGTCATCTACTATGACTAAGGTGTAGCGGTTTCCTCCGTAACTCCGTACGACGGATGGACCAAAGAGATCCATATGAAGGAGTTCTAAGCATCTAGTCATTGAGACTATATTCTTAGCCTTATGACTAGCATGAGCTTGCTTTCTAATTTTGCAAGCATCACAGAAGTGTTGATCAAACTTAAGCTTAGGTAAGTTTCTAACTAATTCCTTAGATGCTAACGATTGAATGAGATGCATATTTGCGTGACCTAATCTCCTATGCCACAACGTGAAGTCTTCATCAATCGTTGCTAGACAAATTTTGTCTTTAGCCTTATTTCCTAATTTCATCACACATAAGCCTTTCTTCCTAATACCTCTACCTATGACATTACCATCCTTAGTAATTTCACTGTCATGTTCAGAGAAAGTTACATTATCCAATTTTGAGAGAGTCATTTAAAATCGTACCTTTGCCAATGATGTTACCGCGAAGATTGCTACCAAAAATAACATTACCTCCATTGTATGCCTTGTAGCTTGAGAAGAGTTTTCGATTACCTGTCATGTGTTTGGAGCATCCGCTATCCTTTATCCACTCATCGGGTTCCAAGTCGACTCCGAGGCATATCTATTTATATAAGGCAACACCTCAAACATTTGGTCCATAATATCTCATGGGTCCAAAGTTGTTAGTGCTAAACATCCCTTGCATTTGATGCAATTGGTTGGGATGTGGAAATGGAAGACACATTTCCCATGGCATGTAACTTTGTCATGGAAGTTGTTCTAAGATACAGGAAAACCACGAGGTTGATTTTGTTGACCAATGTTTCTTTTTGGTTACGGTGTTTTAGGACGATGATAATTATTTATGACTCTTCTAGGTGGTGGAGTTTTTGATCTAAAATTTGTTTTTGAAAATCCAACTCCGGGTTTTGACAATGGCTTATAGAATTGCTTAACTTCATTATCACTAGCAACAGGGACTCTTACATTGTTTACTATTATGTGTTTTGAAAATAGATTTTTGAAAAGACACACTTTTCTCAGATCCAGGTGTGGTTCCTGGTGGCGGTCCTATATTTGCTTTGGGGGCCGCCTGCACATTAAGGGGGCCGCCCATATTTATGGGACCTCCATCAGGGGACACTTTTTTCTTAGCTTTCACAAATTTTATTTCCTTAGTTCCACTAGATGATGCTTGATAAATGCTTAATTGTACATATTAAATACCCGGGATTTTGCCAAATAAAAGCCAAATAATGCCAAAAGAATAGAAAAATGTGTGCTTTTGTGTCTATTGTGCAGGAAAGGATAATAAAGACAAAAAGAAGCAAAAACGATCAAAAACCGACAAAGAAACGAAAGAGACAAGAAAAAGAGTGAAGACGGAAAGATAATCAAAAGCCGGATCAGTCTGACACAAGGAAAGAAAGCCAAAATGGAGGCCAAGGACCAATTTTGACAAGTTCTCAAAGTTTCAAAGGCTCATTAGAAGTATTGAAGTTCAAGGACCAAATTTGCAAAGGTGGAAAGTTGTTTATTAAAGAGAAAAATGGAAGTTATGAAGAACAAGGGCTGAAAGTGCAATTTCCGAAACTATTTTAATACTACATTTTGGACGGGGAATCACAAGGGCCAAATTTGCTATAACTCCAAACTTTCAAACATACATACACGCGGCCAAAACCTCCCAACCACCATAACTGATTTTCCCGCCTTTTTCCATCTACAACCCAACCTGCCAATTTCTCCTTCCCCCGCTCCTCTATATCACCCAACTTTGTTCTAAATCCACCTCCATATCAAATCACCTACGTGTCAACCACTCATTGGCTCGAACACCTCATAACCATCATCAAACGGCCACAAATGACTCGAAATTGATCAAGGGCCAAGATTAAGTGGAAGTTTCGAGAATTCCACTCCTCTCTTCTTTATTTCTCTATAAATAGGACCTCTAGGTTTCATTTTTTAAGTTGTTGTAGGTGTTTTAATTTTTAGTTGTTATTTTCTCTATTTTAAGCAATTTTACTTTCAAATTTTTAGCAAACAGCTTTCAGCACTTGTACTCTTGTTCTCTAAGCTTGTACTTCATC
>BQNB010164291.1:0-14348 GCA_026074375.1 Tanacetum coccineum
AGTAAACGCGTAAAACCCTAAAAATAAATTGTGAATTACATAATGTCATACAATGACCTAAAATACGAGGTGTTATAAACATCGATGTCTATTTTTACCTTATCAAACGAGCATGTTTTTTCTTTTCACTCTTAACGATTTCCACCAAATATAAGTTACTTACACACATTGGTAGAGTGTCACAAACACTTCGTAAAAACCCTTTGTACATATTGAAATTGTCATGTTATACACATCTACTTCCAACCCTCACTTAAGAAAACATGCTCAAGAAATCATCCATTAATTACTCCCCACACCAAAAGGTCAATAAAGGATATTATATACCTACATCATACTCTCCTTGTAGCATGATCGGTTGCATTACAAGAGATATCATTACACCTCGTTTGCTCAATGATCTTAATTATAGGTTATTAGAAGTAAAAAAATAATCTACTAAAATAAGATTCATCATTTACTTGTTTATTAAACATTCTATAGCTTGATCCTGTTGGATAAGCTTATTTGTCAAAAGATACAATAAGTGTCTATTTCTTCGACAATAACACAACCATATCTCACTCACATACATATTGCTTATTTTTGGAGCATACACAAAATCTATTGAGGTAAGTTAACTTATTTAGATTCTTGTTAAAAAACATTCAAAAGATCTTTCTTAAGAACTCTTTCAATTTGGCATTTATTCATTGTCAACATGAACTCATCTCTAGGACTTAGATGATCGAGTCATGCATAAAGTGCATACAACAACTCAACTTAAAAATTTTCATTCATTAGATCATGAAATAAGCTATCTAAACCAAACATCCTTATTTTCCAAAATTAATGCATATTGTTTGCTCTCTATATTTTGACACACCTTTGTTTATTTTTTGTTCTTAACATGACATCTTTATCACATTAGTCATAATACTTTTTGATGCACTAGGACGAAGCTAATTATCATCATTGTCACTCTTCGATAGGACAATGTAGGAATAGAAATTTTCCTGACATGAGAATGAATAATGGAGAACTTATTGCACTAGAAACTCAATTTAACCTAACGGTTTAATTACTTCTAGGAGAGAAGTTGGATATATGGAATCACCCGTAAAAATGGTCGTGTTTAGCCTTAATTGAGCACCGATAATAATAGTCTCATATTCATTCTCCAACTTGAAAAATCTATATTCCAATACTTGCCTGAAGTAAGTTTTACAATGGTAATATGATGCCTTGCCTTAGAAATACTAATCAAATGGTAAATATGATTTTTCTTTTGTTTGTCAATCAAGAAAACATGCATTGTACATACATGCTTTGATATCTCAGTACTTGATGAATTTTTTTTAAATAGCCTAACATATTTTTCTTTTTGATACATGTTAGAAATGAAAAATGTAGTGTCATTATAGAAATTACATTACTTTAGTTTCAAGTTAAAACACAAGGACAAGTTGCGTAATTATGCAATAGTTGTCTTGTTTTAGGACTATAAATAACATCCTCTTATCAACATTAGAGGGTGAATTTCAAATTGTATTTTCCTTTTATTTTTCATTTTAATAATGTTTTGAAAAAGTGAAAATACTCTCTCTCTACTATGGCTTATTCATATTTTGAGCTTCCCCGACCTCCCGAGATAATGGATCTTCGATCATGACAATTGGTATCAAGAGCCATAAAGTAATTCATGATGTTTTCGTTCTTATTCATCATGCTTATTTTGATCAGTTTAAGGTTACGTAAGGTTACGAAGGGTTTTGGAAAAGTTTCGTAAGCTTTCTTAAGCTTTCGTAACAAGCATTATCAATTCATATATGTTTAAAATAAGTTTACAACAGTCCAAAACAGTCAAATAATAAGTCCAAACCCACGTGCTTAACAGTTGTACAGTCTAAAAGTAATATATGTTCATATTTCACTTTCGTAAATGGTCATCCTGTGCTTATCAGTCAACACGTTTTGGTCAACTGATATTCTTGCTTTACGAAAAAGCATTTTTTATACATTCATGATTTGATTACGAATGTTTTTACGCGGTTTCATTCAAGTATGTTCTGTAACGATTACCAAAACATTACATTGAAAAATAGTTTATGAAAGTTACCAACCTAAGGGATTTACGACAGTTGGTTTTGTAAGGTTTTAACAACAGTTTTTGGAGGGATTTCATATAATTGGTTACATAAATCTGCTTTTGTGAGGTTTCGTAAACTGTTCCATAAGAGGTTTCGGTTTCGGAAACTGTTTTCATAAGAATTACATAACAAGGTTTCGGTTTCGTAACTAGTTAAGGTTACGTAAATAAGGTTTCGTATGGAGGTTTCGTAAGAAGGTTTTATACGGGTGGTTACGGAAGAGGTTTCGTATGGAGGTTTCGTAAAGAGGTTTTGTAAATGGGTTTCAAAAAATATGGTTTCATATGAGGTTAGTTTCATCAACTGAATTAACCCGGTAATTACCGAGTTAACCTAGTCCAAGTCAATACAGTAACAACACCAACACAATAACAACAACAAACCATATCAAATCCATCTACAATTAAAACACTCCCATCGACACACCTTCATCTCCACAACAATAACAAAAATCAAACCGAAAAAAAACAATCCAAGATCTCAGCTCATATCTTTCGTGTTACAACAACAATGTTGTGAACTTTTAAAGATCAAAAACACGAAAAGTATATTCCTTATCGATCTTTAACGAACACAATACAACATTCACCTACATGAGATCTTTAAAAAGACATTGAAGCCAAAACGTTACTTGTTCTTCATTGGGCTAGAGCTACAACTGTGAACGATATCAAAGGGTTTATACATAGATTGATTGATGAACATGTATGTGCCTGAATCAGAGGTCAGTACATATTGAAAGGAGAAATAAAGGTTGAGTTGAGAATGAACGAATGAGATATAAGGGTTGTTTTGTGCCTATGTATGGAAAAAGGGATGTGGGGGCGGAGTATTTGAGAGATAGCAACTAGAGTTATCAATTAAGATACTTTAGGATTGGTCTTTTATACGTAATCAGTAATGGATGGCTGAGTTAATTAATTGGTAAAACATGAGTTGGCATGAAATATATTTCATTGTTTTGGGCTATAATCGACTGAAGTTTCATGATCTACACAAATATACATTGGGCTACGATTAAGGGCCTAAGTTGCTTAAATTTATTTTTGCATTGGACTATAAACAAAAATTTGGACTGATTACCATACTTTGAAAGTGATAAATTTTTGGAAACAAGAACATCACGTTTCGCTTAAAAGATCCTTATCGAAGATTCACTTAACACTGTTACAAAATTAGGATTCAACCGCAAGAGTTGATTACGGGGATAATTCTTTATCATTTATTTAAATTTGAAAGTTGAATTTATCATATCTTAAAGTTGGGGTTGGTTGGATGATGATTTTGAAGATAACTTGTTTGAGTTTATAACCGGTGTTGATGAAGACTTGATAAATCTGGCAATGTGTGATCTACAAACGTAGAAGTTGGTGCTCAATGCGTACATTTCCTATCACTTGAAGGAGTTACGTTGTAGTGCTCAGTGTCTCATTTAATTGAGGATTATGTCAAGAGACTTAGGTCTACTTATACTTCAAGGAATTACATTGTAGTATTCAGTATAAGTTTGGAGTCATGTGGATAGTACAAGACATAAGACACAAGTTTGGGTTATTCTACTTCAGCATCAAATTTGTAATACTGAGTTTTCTCCATCGGTAGTCATTACAAAGAGCTGACAAAATAAGAGGTTGGAAATGAATAAGTCAGAGGAGAAACAAATCAGTAGATTCTCACAGGATAGTTCTTTTGTGCTTAACCGAATCTATGATATTTCACACGTGGTCTTTCTATCAAATATTCGGGTGTACACCGTTTATGATTTTTTTGATGGTCATCGAATGCAATCAGGGGGAAGAAAGGTGTACTTGTGTTATTCTCTTTCATACTTTTTCGACTATCATCTCTATTGGTTGAATATTTTAATAGATTGCAACAATCAAAGGGAAGAAATGTGTACATTCGGGACTTAGTTGACTTTGATGCACACAACATCTGGGACTTAATTGACTTTGATGTTATAGCTTCGACCGCTACGGGTTGTTTGGTGTGAAGTATGTGCATACGTGAGAAGATATTACTGATTTCTTGCATGTTCCTCTGAACGGATTTGATGCTTAACCACAATGAAGAAGTCAGATTTACTGCCAAGTGTGGTTTACTTCATCTTCTACAGATTCTGCTACGAGCTTAAACTGCTATAGTTAGAAGATATGTCAACTACATCAAAGCTTCAGATTTGCTTCTAATGGTTGTCTGTTTGGGGGGAAGCAGTTGAACTGCTTGAAGACATGTAGTATGAACTGGGGGGAAGTCAACTTAGTTTATACGGATTACATTGTATTTTCTACAAGTGAAGAAAAGAGATAAAGTACATTTTGAAGACTAAGCAAACTGCAGTTATCTTTAGCTATTTTTACTTGTAGGATACATTGTAAGTAATTTCATATGCCTCCACATTAGGGGGAATATTGTTAGAAATGGAAAATGTGGTGTTATTATGGAAATTACATTAGTTTAGTTTTAAGTTAAAACACAAGGACTAGTTGCGTAATTATGCAATAGTTGCCTTGTGTTAGGACTATAAATAACATCCTCTAATCAACATTAGAGAGTGAAGTTCAAATTGTATTTTCCTTTTATTTTTCATTTTAATAATGTTTTGAAAAAGTGAAAATACCCTCTCTCTCTACTATGGCTTATTCATATTTTGAGCTTCCCTGACCTCCTGAGATAATGGATCTTCAATCATGACAATACATAATGTTTTTGATATGGATGTATCTATGTTTGAAAGCTATTTTCTTTTGTTGGCATTCCTTAAAACTATCCGTAGAATGGTCTAGTTGATACATGCTTAAACATGGTTTGCATGAATTCTTCATCTTGCTCATTATAGGACATTGTTACTTGATTTATTTGCTACTTGTGCACTTATACTATGTTAAAATATTTTTGGTATGATAAATATTTAGAATTCTTTTTGTGCTACACTTTAATCTCGTAGATTATTGGGTTAATTCATGGCTAAGTATACTTACTTGTTTAAGTGTCTACTCCATTATCTAAATCACCATCATAGAATCTAGTGCCTATTTTTACACACACCTTGCACGTCATTGTTAGTTCATATGATCTCCTTCAACACTAGCTCAACACGTAGAATTATCCAATATTTTTTCGAGTATGTATTATGGCATTTTAAGCTAGTTGCGACATTTGCCCTCATTTACGCTTAATATGCGAGTCTTTCTATTAATGTGTCTATTTGTGAACATGTTTTGTTAATACATATGACTATTTATGTGTCTACTAGTTACAGTCATTTCCCGTGATATATGAACGAGTTTCGTTTGTATTTGTTGGCAAAATTTTTATACTATCATGTTGTAGGATGCTACTCTTACTTTTATCTTGTGTAACATTTAAAACTAACACGTTTGATTTTATGTATGTTGACAACGAATAATTTTGTTATCAAGTTAATTTGTGCTCATTCGCACATTTATCATATTTTGATCCATATCAAATATTACATGTTCGTATATGCATAATCATCCTTACCACTTTATAAATAAGCATACATTGGTAGTTGCTTGCATTGTCTTCACCATCTTCTGTCACCTCTTTCACCGTTCACAAAGTCACAATGACTAGCACCACAGGTGCTTCATCAACCAACAAGGTCAGGTTTAGCAAAAAACCTTTTTACTTTTAGCAATCTTGAGTCATCTACCGAGTCATCTTTACAAGAAGGTTCACCATGAAACTTTCCACCATAACCACAACCCAACATTCATAATCATCTTTGCCTATGTTGTTAAAAGCCAAGTAAATTTCATAATGAAATGCGTCTCGTTCTCAAATACATCCTTACAACCTTAAACAACCTCACCAAAACCAACCACGATGATGCAAGTAGTAGGATTATACTTTTTGTATTATCTTGCTTCTAGTTTATTTTTCTAGGAGTTTCTTTTAAAGTATCATATTGCATTCTAGTTTTTCCATATATTGCATCACATATACATCTTATTATATATGAAGTCCTCGAAAGATGAAGTATATATTGCATTAAATATTTTTTTGGTCGAAATTCATATATACACTTTAATGTGTATGACACTCTTGTCAATGGACAAAAGTGGCTTATATTATTTTTTGACAGGATATACACATTGGTGTATATGGAATTCTCGTCTACTGATGAAATTTGCACTAATCATTTTATTTCTTTTTAGGTTCACTCATATACATGGTGTTGTATATGGCATACTTGTCTCTGGACGAAGTTTGCATCGATTATTTTTCTTTTTGTAGGTTCATCTTGACGCCATTGAACAAGGGGGAGCATTTGTCAAGCACTCATATTGAGTCGTCTATACACTTTGTTTTATATGACATACTTGTCAAAGGATGAAGTTACTATTACACTAATTTTTTATTTTATAGAATCATCTTGACACCCTCGAGCAAGAGGGAGCTTTCGTTGAGCATTTATAGAGTGTACCCTATATACACTTCATTGTATATGATTTACTCGTCCAAGGACGAATATATTTTTGCACTAATTTTTTGTTTGTAGCTTTTCAATCATACCTTGATGCCTCGAACAAGGGGGAGCATCTGCCAAGGGGGAGCATGCACGCATACATCATCTTTTTCACTCTTCAACACTCCTTTGTGTTTCAACAAAAGGAAAACAAGATAGTTTCACATAGCTTACCCACATGCGTCGTTTGTTATATGTATTTTCTTCATCATATATTTCTCCTATTGTTTCATTATATGTGTTGCACAAAACTAACCTTGATATAGGTGAAGTACCTAAATTTGATCCTTAGATCCAATGGCCATAACCTAGAGGATGCAACAACCATATAGGATTGGAGTAGACAATTTTAACTTTACTAGGGATGATGCATGCTCGCCTTTTTGGGGAGATATGAAGTTAAACTACAAGGACATACCCTTTTTGTTTCGACAAAAGGGGAGAAGAGTGTAAATGGAAAAGGTAATGTAAAGTTAGTTCGGATACAAGTAACTTCTACACTTTACTATCTATATTACGTTTACATATTTTATCATCATAAAGAGGGGAGATTGTTAGTGCAAATATTATGATATTTAATCTACACAGTCTTGTTGTTTTGTTGATGACAAACATGTAACTTGTGATACATTACGTAAAATGTACAAGTTACTCGTAATCATATTTTATCTCAAGATACATCAACACATCTCGACGTCTTGAGTCCTCGTATGTTACAACACATGTTCGTACATGTTTGTTATGTGGCATTATGATCAAACCTCTTAACAACCCATTAAGAATGTTCAAAAAACTTTTTAGAGTCATTAAGTATTTAAAAGGTTAATCATTCTTTTTCGAACCTCATTTTACACTTTTCATTTATAAGTAATTTTATTATTATGCATCACTATTTTTTTACAACTTGCAAAATAATAGTAGTTAATTTTTTGCAAGTACACACAAAACTAGACACTTTATTAGACAATGTTTATTTTACAAAAGTTTACATTACACTTATTTCAATTGTCATAGGGGATCGGGGGGGGGGGGGGGGGGGGGGGGGGGGGTGTGGGGGGGGGGGGTGTTGTGCGAGGTGTGTGTGTGGGGGGGGGTGGTGTTTGTGTGGGGGGTTTGTGTTATGGGGTGGGGGGTTTTGGTGGGTGTGTGTGATTGTAGGGAAGGGGGTGTTGGAGGGTGTGATAACACCCGGTTTTGGGCGGCATCAGTAATTTGGGAGAATTTTAAGAAGAGTTTGGAAGAACGTTATGGTGAACAGAGGGGATAGGGAAGGGTATGGGAGACTGATGAGGGTTGAATGGGGGATAAGGGGAGACACTTTTTGGGGAGAGATTTGTAGCAATGAGGTGGAAAGTTGAGGTGATTGTTGGTTATTAAATTAGGATTAGTGTGGTATGAAGTGATAGTGTGGTGGGGAAGTTTGAGGGAGGTATAAGATGATGGATAATGTATTGATTTAAGTGGGGGTTGTTATGGATGGAGAATGCGAGGAGGATTAAGGGATAGGTGTGTGGGGTTGGATGAGTTGGGGGGGGGGGGTGTGTGAGGGTGTGGTGGGTGAGTGAGAGGGGAGGATATGTGGATATGACTGGTTGCGTGGAGGGAGGGGGGTGTGTATGGGATGGACTGTGTTTGGGATGTTTTAGTGGGGGTGGTTGTGTGTGTGTGTGGTAGGGGTTTGATGGTGGGGTGGGTGGGTATGGTTTGCTATGGGTTCTTTGTATGGAGGATTAATGTGTGGGGGGGGGATAGGGGAAGGGATGAATGTGTTGATGCATAGCATTTCTTAATTGCAGGAATTCCTTAGGCGATCACTATTTTTACACTTGCTAAAATATAGTATATTTTTGCAAGTACCAAACTAGACTTTTAGACATTTTATTTTACAAAAGTTTACTTACACTTTTAATTGTACAAGTATACTTTTTATTTTAAGAAAATAATAATGCATTTTAAATCATGCATGACGTCACCATAATCTTTCCATATCTAAGAAATATCTTGAAAATTTTCATAAGATTTTGGGAGATTTGATATCCAAAATCCGGATTTGCAAAACTATGTGTCGGATCCCTTTCATTGCATTGGCCGGATCCCTTTTGGAAGGGATCCGCCGGATCTAGGTGAACAGTAATATTTTTGCCTATAAATAGAAAGCCAAATCTCACCATTTTCTCATCCTTTTCACACATATTTTCTCTGCATTTTTCATTCATTTAGATCACTAGGAATACACATTAAAAACCCTCATTTTCATATGATCATAATACTTCTAACATTCATTTTCCAAGATAATCCATCAAAACAAGCCTTAGAGATCTTGCCATTTCCATCCACTACAAAGCATATACATATGAAGATCTACAAGAATGGAGATCTCATCATCTTCATCCATTTGAAGGCTTCCTATTAATAGAAGTTCATCTAGATTAGGCATTTATATCCAATTGACACATATGTCTTGGATCTTTAGTGTATACACTATGTCATCACATTGTATTATATGGTTTTTGTGTTTCTGCCATAAAACACAAGGTTTAGTATGTTGGGACACAAAACATAACGGGTTTGGTTGTACCCATAGAAGGACTCGGTATTTATCTTTGTACTTGATATAATGTAAGCAACGTTTGGTTGGTTCTACCTTGAACTAGGAGCCGGTATTTAGCTTTGTACCAGATAAAGTGTAAGCGACGTTGTGTAAGGTTTTCTCCGCTCAAAAGGGAGCTTGTTGATCTAGTTAAGTAACTCTCGAGATGGGTACTCGAAGAGTGGAGTAGGGTGGAGAGGAGCTTCGTGACCGAACCACTATAAATTACCATGTCTAGTTTGCACTCTTTTTTATTTATCGCCCTCTCTCTCTTTACTTTATGATTATGTTTGTGTTGTGGCTTGATGTCTATGCTTGTGTTGTGACTACATGCTTTACTACATGCTTTATATAGTCTTTATAGTCATAGACTATAATTGGCACTTTTCATATTAAGTCAAGATTTACCACGTTTGATAAAAAAGAATTAAGATTTTAAAACGCAAACGTATTCACCCCCCTATATTTTCCACATCTTGAAAAATTGTGTTCAACGGTTTTTTTAAAAAAACACTATAAGAATATTTCTCTCCTTTTTCTAGAGTAAGCGCACTGAAGCGTACACTCCCCCTGTGACATTTGGGTCCGGGATGCAATCTGTATGTAATTACAAGCCATTGTCTTGAGCTCAAAACTTTGAATGTTTTGTATTAAAAGCTCAAGATCAAGAAGATTGCTATTCTCGTTGTTAGGATAAGTTATCTTTAAAGATACATTTTCCTTTATTTAAAGTCTGAGTTACAGTCTGAAGTAATTGTAAGCCATTTAGAAAATTAGAAATGACATGCTTTGAAAGAAATTGTAAAAACTCTCAGTCGAACTTTATTTGCACACCCGTATCATTATTGAACGACATTTCTAGGAGCGTAAATATTATCGATTCTGAGAGACATGTCAAGAAGATTCTTTTTTGTATTTTCAAATTTTTGGATTTTGTATTTTCATTCTGAAATTTTCTAATTTTGTATTTTTGTTTTTAAATTTTCTATTTTTGTGTTTGTTTTTAAAACTTTTATAATTTGTATTTTTTTTCATAAATATTTTCTAAAATAATCAAAAAATTGAATTTTTATGCAATGAAGAAGGTGATGATATATTTACAAATGTTGATCCCTTTGTAGAAATGGGTTCGAAGACCGTTGAAGTACCTGCACTCAAAGAGAATGAATTTACACAAAAAACAGTGTTAGGAATATTAGGGGGTGTTTGGTATGAGTGTATGGAATTACATAAATGACTTTCATTTTAAATAAAAAATTTGGTTGGTTTGTTAATTATCAAATATAGGAATGAAACCTATAGAATTAGGCATATCTCATACCCATCAAGGCTGGTGAGTTTGTAAACCCATAACAATTCTCATACCTATAGTGATTCCCCTTTACAAACCAAACATCCCCTCAGTTTCTTTTCCTAAGGGTAGGGCACTATCATTTGCGTTGATGCAAGTTCCAACAAGCTTCTCTGTGGGAATCCACATAAGACCAACAAAAGTGAAGATTCTACCCGTGGGTTTCCACGTAAGTCCAGATCTATGAGGCATTGTTTTCACATACACAGTGGAAGTCTTATTTGGAGAAAACCGTTGTCCTATAGAGATCCGTCTTTCAAGTTTCTTAGCATCGCTTTTCTTTTCTACGAGTATGTATCTTTTTGTTGTCTTATGGGATTGTGCATCTTTTTTCTATGCAGAGGCATGAGAATTCACCTAATAGAGGTATTGTAAAATGTAACCATCGTGATTTGTAGTGTAGATGCACTTCTTGCATGTAGGACATGCCAAGTGTTTGGAATTCAAGAAAGACTTCGAGTTACAAGGTTGTGCTACTATTTAAACATCATTGTAATACACGACTACTCATGGATGGTGGCTAATTCCTAGTTAGTTGATAAGACTTCCTAGATTTTAGTTTGCTACCATTATCAGTGTTTGGTAATCTAGCAGACTTTGACAAACTATGTTTAGAATTTCAAGCTTGGTCTTTCTGAAGTTGTGCCTTTTTATTAGCTTCCTCTAGGTAGTAGTTATGAGCCATGTCATTTGATCCTACAGATTCTTTTTGTAACGATGTTGACACAGTCTTTAAACTATTCCTAAATAGGCCATGTGCATTCACGTGATAACGTTATCAACAACATATTCACTTACTTTAGGCCAAGAATGTGGAGTGACTAGTTATGTCAAATAATTTTCTTAACAACTTGGGAGGCAAATCGTGTTTTTGAAAATTAAGGTCGCTCGGATTTAAACGCAATCGTTTATCTTACAACTGGTTGATTTCTGATTGTTTGCAAAGGCGGTTTCCCCAAGATTGATGGTTTTCCAAAATTAGTATCCACGAACTTTCCTTTCAACTTAGTTACCACTTTTTGTAACTCGCTTATTGCAATTTCCTTGTCTTGTAACTAAGCTTTCAAATCATTTATTTTTGAAAGAACTGTTGTTTAGTTCAGAAATTAAAGGAGAATCATGTTGTTTCCAAGCTTTTTCCTTTTTCATCTTTTCCTGAAGTTGTTGCAAAGAAATATCAAGAGAAATGAAGTATTCCTCTAGTTTTGCAAATCTTTTTGAAAGTTCATTAAATGACTTGTTTTCAACATTTTTATCTCGTTTGGAAAACCCAATCTCAATACGTTCACATTTTTGAGTGCTTCTAAATACTTGCATGCCATATCCGAATATTCATTAATATTAGCATAAGAACAAATAATAGCACACAATAAATCTTTTGACAAACATTCCTTCAAAAGTCGATCGTTTTCATTTGAAAATTGTGCTCTTTTAAGTTCTAGTTGAGACTGGGTAGTTGTTGTTCAAAAACATTTTTTAAGTCTTGATTAACCGGAACAATCCAACTTCAATCATGAATTATTTTCAAACAAGCATCAATTCCTTGGTATAGTTTTTGAATATCTTGATTAATAAATTTATACTTTTCTACACTTTTACTAACTTTGTTAAACTTTAGAATTTCATCCAAGTGCTTTGAAAGTTTAGTTGGTTGTATCTTGAAAACCTCTTTTGAGTTTACTTCCTTTGCAGTATAACTCATTCTAAAATCGTTTGAAAGATAGATTTGTTCAGCTAACTTTTCTTTTTGTGATACAAAGCTTTGTAAAGGTTATTCAAGTTTGTGTAATCAAAAGGTTTGATTAAATCACTTAATTTAGATCAATTTTCTTCGGCAAGATGAATTGTCGTCCATTTCAAGAGAAAACATATTGAAAAGATTATCCTTATAACAAGCAATATCATAAATACATGCTTTCACACATTGAGCTTTCTTGAGGAACTATGGTTTTGCAAAAGATGTTGTACATTTGAAATTAAGCATATTTATTGTTTGAACTGACTAAACTATTTTATAGACAATGTCATTCTAAGATTTGATTTGTTTTCCAAACGAATGACTTTTTCAATATCATTATCTTCACGTTGTGTATAAAACTTTTTTAATTACTCCTTTTTAGAAGAGAATGTAGAAATTGTGTTTTTATGTGCAAAAAATTGTTTGTTCAAATCTGAAAACTTTTGTTTATTTTGAAAATGTTGCATTGCCGCTTCATATTGTGACTTTGTGTGACAATCCACATTTTTCGGTCATTTTACATCAATAAACTCAAAACTATTTATTTTGAACATTTACGTGTAACCATTAAGTTAAATCGCGTAACCTGAAAAACAACTTTAAACGTAAACCGATATTAAACAAATATAAGTTTACGTGAAACATGTGTTATATGATTATTATGAACATAATTTATAAGTTTACACATTTTATTTTGTGAATTTTACGTAAAACGCTTACATTTGCATTATAAGACTTTATGCATGCATGTAAACGCACACCACCTTATTAAATCGTACATATTTAAAAATTATACACAAAAATGCACTACCTTTTTCCTTTTTCTTTCCTTGCCGCCAACCATACAACCCAAAAGAGGGTCTTCCAACATTTCTATCTTGCATGAAAACCATACATTACCATAACTATGATTAACTCTTAACCTTAACTATTCATGTGACGAACTTTGAGAAACCCTCCCTCTTTCTCTCCTCATACATGGCTAAATACAAGGACCAAAACACACTATGCCAATTTGATCACCTAGCTTATAAAGGCATGAGATACCCTTCCTCATTTGCTACTTATAACTAAAACACTATCTAACACTTCATAATCCTCAAAATATAAAAAAATATTATTTCTTTCTCTCTTGCTTTCATACAGCAAAATTAAGAGCAAAGGAAGACCATTTAAAAAGTTTTATTAAGGGTTTACAAGGAGATTCATCTTGGGTTAAAATATTAGCAAGGGTTTTGTTGATAAATTTTGGGTTGCTTAGGGTTCTTCTTGTATTCGTTTGCACTAAACACTCTCATCATCAAGTAAGCATTCATAAAACTCTTTCATACTAAATTTTACATATATAATGCATGCCATGTTCATATTAGCACTTATATATACTTGTGGTGTTGAAGAAGTTGATAAAAACCTCATTATGCAAACAAAGTTTATGCCATTATTTTCATACCTAAATTCATATTTTAAAACCAATCTAAACGTGTTTATGGTCTTAGCCACTCTTGGTACACCTACATATATGTCTTGGGATATTCTCGATTTTTTAGAATTTTTATAGCTTGTTCACTATAGTTAATAAATCATACAAGAGAAGTTAGTTAATACCGACAAGATTATGAGTATCAGATTTCAATCGTAAAAATCACTATATTAGGAGTGTTTTGGTTATTTGAGCCAGTTGAAAAAATTGTAGAGGACTCTTTAAATTAAAATCTGAGAGTTGAGTGAACAAGTGATGATAAGTCACAAAGGAGATACGGCCTAATTACCGAAAGGAAAAGTTTCTGTCTTTTGACAGCTTTGACACAGGTGCACCTTTTTCGTTGTAGTGTTTAATTGTTAATGAAATAAGTTGTATGACTTACATATTTGAGAACTAGCTTCAGATTAGATAATATTAGAGCCTGGAAACACGTGATTTTATGAGAAAATGAGAGAGAGATAGCCGATTTACGACCAAAGTTTTTTGAAAATGTCACGATCAGGTCCTAAAATGTTTTTGCATAAAACGACACTTCAAGTTTATGAAATTGAATCGAGACTTTGAA
>BQNB010164293.1:0-14348 GCA_026074375.1 Tanacetum coccineum
CGTGTCATGACTCCTCTTGCCGCTCAACTAGAGCGAAAACCAAGAAGGGATCGTGGCATGAGAAGAGGTCATCATTCCACTTCTTCTTCTTCTGCCTTCGATCAACCATCCTTATCTCATCTCAACGATGATGATGACGATGGGAATGACGAAGGGACCTCGTATGCAAGCACTCCTTCCCCTATTTATTATGTCAATTCCTTAACCAATCAAGGTCCTAAAGTTTTTCAAAACCCACTTAATATTGACCCTCACCTTGAACTATTTTACACCAACCAAACCGAAATCATCAACCATCAAGTACAATTACAAGATGAGCATCGTGGTGGAGTAAAGTTAATCAGAAAAAGTCTTAGAAGGTTGTGGAGAAACATGAAGAAGTGAGCAATGAGGGAAATTGCTTTATGGCATTATTATCTATATTATTTACTAATCTATTATGATTATGTGTTTAAGCTTATGCTACTTATTAGTAACTTAGTACTTAGTATGGGCAACTTAGTCTACCATGGATGATCTTTCGATTTTATCATCCTAAACCAAAGCTTGCATGCACCTTGTTAGCCGTGTATTTATTAAAGTGATGGTCATTAAATATTCCCGAGCCTTGTATAAGTAAAACGTAGTTTACGGGAATTTATTTAAGCTAGTTGGGCCTAGTTGTCGGGCTCAAGCCCATTTGTATTAAGAACCGGTCCAAAGAAAAGCCCACTAGAATAGTCCACTCTTGTAACTATATAAAGCCCTCTCCAAGTGTGGAGAGGATGTTGCTTCTCATTTTTCTTTTCATGATCAAGTAACCATTTCTCTTTTTTTACTTTCTCTCTTTAAAATATTTTTCTTATTTTTGTGTTTGGTGATGAAATGATATCCTAACAGTGACTTTCAATGAAATTCCTCTACCCTCTAAGACATCACCCTTGGTGGATGATGACTTAGATGAAGATGAAGCTATTAGGGCAACCGAAAAGAAAAACCTAGAAAATGTTGTTGAGGATGAAACACTAGAAATTGACGAAATAGTCAATATTAAAGAATCTAAGAACCATCCTTTAGAAAATGTCATAGGAAACCTTAACTAAAGAACCCTTAGGTCACAAGCTCAAAACCAAAGTAACTTCTTTTGTTTTATATCAACTATAGAACCTAAGAATGTGAATGAGGCTTTAGGTGATGAAAGTTGGATAGTCACTATGCAAGAAGAATTAAATCAATGTATTGCTAACGACGTTTGGGAGTTAGTTCCACAACCTAAGAATATGACAATCATAGGAACTAAGTGGGTGTTTAGAAATAAATTAGACGAAAACGGTGTTGTTTCGCGAAATAAGGCTAGGTTAGTTGCTCAAGGTTACAACCAAAAAGAGGGCATCGATTATAATGAAACTTATGCCCTGGTTGCTAGACTTGAGTCTATTAGAATATTTTTAGCCTATGCTTGCGCCTTAGATTTTAAACTATTCCAAATGGATGTAAAAAATACATTCCTGAATGGTTTTATCAATGAGGAGGTATACGTGGCACAACCTCCTGGATTCATTGATTTTGAAAAACTAGATCATGTTTATAAATTGAAGAAAGCTTTGTATGGTCTTAAACAAGCACCCAAAGCTTGGTATGATACATTAAAAGCTTTCCTTATTAAACATGAAAATAAAATGGGAATGGTAGATAACACTCTTTTTACTAAGAAGAAAAGTTCAAACCTCATCATTGTTCAAATATATGTCGATGACATTATATTCGGATCGACTTGTCAAGACATGTGTGATGAATTTACCAAAATCATGCATGACGAGTTCGAAATGAGCATGATGGGTAAACTTAACTTCTTCCTTGGATTACAAATAAAACAAATGGAAGATGGTATCTTCTTTAATCAATCTAAGTATATTAAAAAAATGCTTAAGAAATTTGGTCTAGAAGATTCTAAACCAATGAAAACCCCCATGTCCTCTGATACTAAACTCACATAAGATGAAGAGTGTGAGTCGGTAGATAGTACCAAGTATCGAGGCATGATAGGTGGTTTATTATACCTAACGGCAAGTAGGCCCGATATCATGTTTAGTGTCAGCCTTTGTGCCCGCTTCTAAGAGGCTCCCAAAACCTCTCACCTTGAAGCGGTTAAGTGTATCTTCCGATACATTAAAGGCACTACGCACTTAGGATTATGGTATCCTAAGGGGACCGGCATAAAAACCGTAGTATATGCTGACTCTGATCATGCGGGAGATTATGTGGATTGAAAGAGCACTAGCGGTATTTGTACGTTCGTGGGATGTTGTTTGACATCTTGGTTCTCGAAGAAACAAACCGCTCTTGCTATATCCACTACCGAAGCCGAATACGTAAGCGCCGAAAAGGCATGTCAACAAGCACTATGGATGAAACAAGCTCTCATCGACTACGACGTACGACTCGACGACGTTCCCATCATGTGCGACAACAAAGACGCGATTGACCTTAGCAAAAACCCAGTGCAATATTCTCGTACCAAACACATTGAAATTCGTCACCACTTTCTTCGTGATAATGTCAAAAAAGGATATATCTCAATCGAAAAAGTGGCGTCCGTCGACAATATTGCTGACATTCTTACTAAACCCCTTAAACGTGAATCGTTTAACTATCTACGTCTTGGTTTAGGAATGATGGAATACATTCCATAAACCTTATGTGTCCGCTTCTCCTTCTTCTAGTTTCGATTCTTGCCCGTGTTCTATTTCGTGTCGTGACAACTTAAATACTTCATCCGAAGTACATTAAACACCCTTAATTCGCGAAATGCAAATTAAAACGTCACTCCTCTTCGTAAAATTTTCGTCATAAATGAGTCCAAATCTTGACTGAGGGTGGCCCCCATATAGGCGCCCCCCTAATATATTTGGGACCCCCAGGAGATATGGGACCGCCATCAGCAGAACATAACATCTTAAAGATCATCAATTGTAAGTCATTTCATCTATTTTCTTTCAATTTGAGTCTAGGGTTCATGATGAACACCAAAAATTAAAATTGGGGATTTTCCATTTTTCTTTCAATTTTGTACAAATAGAACTACTAGGATACAATGTACAACTAATATGCTTCCCGTAGACATAGGATTTGCACATATTAGTGAGTTTATAGAAAAATTGATTTTGAACTAAAACCCCAATTTTATTTTTAAATCACTCACGTTAGGAACACAATAAAATTGTGGTTATGCATTGTTAATCCAACCCAAAAACGTTTTCAAACACATGCATAATGATCTCATGAACAAATTTCGAGATACATAATTCATACGTATTTTTTGACTTGTTTGGATGAGCAAAATCAAATTAAGGATTGATCATTACTCCACATTTGTTGCATATAGGCACACACTAGACACAAGCTTAAAACTTCAATACAAGCATAGGCAATTAAAATATGATTTTATTTGTGTCATTTTAGGTAACAATGCCTCGAAAATCATCTGAAGACTACAAAAATACAAGACATTATATCCCTAAAATCTCACATGAATTCCGTACTCCAATAAGAGAAAAACTAATGAACCTTGAAGAACGCTATATCCATGAGGGTCGGGTGGTTTTTGACAATTTTGCGGACCTAAACTATGTTCGGTCTTTGTTTCATTTTGTTGAGTTCGAATGTCTCCTTGAAATCAATGAACAAATCTGTCCTCGCTTCATACTCGAGTTCTATAGTCAATATCAAATCAATTATTCCGACGAAGGTCAAATGTTTGTCGAATTTGTGATTCAAAATCAACTCTTCTCCTACTCTCTTGAAAATTTTGCTCAAATTCTTGACATTCCTTGTGAAGGCGCGTGTGTCTTTACCGATAGATGGAGACTTGATGAGTTGGCATATGGTATCCCTTCGGATGGTCCATATCAAACCAACCCTCCTTCCATTGAGGACATCATTTCATCTATTCGAATTGATCGAGAAGGTCAAGTCCGTCGCATCCGTCATGAGGAAGAGATTGATGTTCTTGAATATACAAAATTCTCAACTCGTGAAAATCGTGCAACTTTGAAGCCTTTAGAGAAATATAGTGAAAATGTATTATGTCTGGGGGGTAATCAGGATTATGTTCTCGCTTGTCTTTGTTTTATGCTTTATTGTGTTGTACACTCCGAAAGATTAAATCTTGCCTATTACATGGCGAAATGAATGGAGTGGGTCACTAAGCAAGCTAGGTTAATTCTACCCTATGGTATGCTATTAGCCTATTTGTTTAAATTCATCATGAATGAATATCCTGAGTTGTACAACGAGTCCTATGTCTTTTACGATCGTGTCATGAATCCTCTTGCCGCTCAACTAGAGTGAAAACCCAGAAGGGATCGTGGCATGAGAAGAGGTCGTCCATCCACTTCCTTCCTCGTACCAACTTTCGATCTAACCATTCCTCATCTCACTCAACGAAGAGATGAAGATGGAAATGACGAAGGGACCTCACGTGCAAGCACTCCTTCCCCCATTCGTTATGTCAATTCCTTAACCAATTAAGTTCCTCAAGTTTTTCAAAACCCACCTAACATTGACCCTCACTTAGAACCATTTTACACCTGCCAAACCGAAATCATTAACCGTCAAGTACAATTATGAGATGAGCAGCGTGGTGGAGTAAGGTCAATCAGAAAAAGTCTTAGAAGGTTGTGGAGAAACATGAAGAAGTGAGCTATGAGGGAAATTACTTTATGACATTATTATCTATATTATTTACTAATCTATTATGCTTAGGTATTTAAACTTGTGCTACTTATTAGTAACTTAGTACTTAGTATGGGAAACTTAGCTTGCCATGGATGATTTTTCAATTTTATCATCCTAAACCAATGCTTGCATGCACATCAATAGACTCTTTGCTATATATATGATATTATGCATGCTTATCTTTTGATAAAATTTGCCTACATATGCTTCCCTCATAGAACTCACGATATTTGATATTGTGAAGATTAGATAATAAGTATTAGATGATACATGATGAAATAGGATTGACTGAAAAAGGGAAATTTAGAAATTTTTTTATATCAGGAAATTCTAGAAAAAGTTTCTTGTCTCTAGAAAACGACCCCCTAAAATACTGGGCGCCCCCCTAATATATATGGGACCGCCGGGTATTTAAGGGACCGCCATCAGAGGTTACGGATTCTTCTACTTTGTAATAATAATATTGGAGCTTTTATTGCTGAATTGAATTGTCTTGTGTTATTGTTTCATTAAGAATTCTTCTTATTATTAAAGATTAGATTCCGCACAATCTTTAATACATTCAAACAAAGTTTTTACTATAATTGTGTTAGATTTATCTAATATAACTAAACCTTATACAAGCTAAGGAATTCGATCTATTAAAGTGGAATCCAATAAGAGGTATTCTACTATTGGGATCAACAAGTGGTATCAGAGCTTGTTGCTTGGAGAAACTTTGCTAAGAAGACATGGATCAAGACTCAGCACATATGATGGCTGCATCAAAAGTGCCTATGCTCAAACCATGTGAGTTTGAGCTTTGGAGGATGAGGATGGAACATTACATCCAGATGATTTATTATTCTCTATGAGAAGTCATAGAGAATGGTAATGCACCTCCAATAACAAAAGTTGTTGAGACTACAATTACTCCTGCAACTGCTGAAGAAAAGGCACAAAGGAGGTTAGAGTTGAAGGCAAGAAGCACTTTATTGATGGGCATCCCTAATGAACATCAATTAAAGTTTAACTTTATCGAAGATGCCAAGTTATTGCTGCAGGCTGTTGAGAAGAGGTTTGGAGGGAATGCTGCTACTAAAAAGACTCAGAGGAATCTTCTAAAGCAGTGGTATGAAAATTTTACTGCATCTAGCTCAGAGGTGTTAGATCAAACCTTTGATAGGCTTCAAAAGCTTATCAGTTAGTTGGAGATTCATGGTGAAAGTATCTTACAAGAAGATGTGAATCAAAAGTTCTTAAGAAGCCTGTCACCAGAATGGAACACACATACCATTGTGTGGAGGAACAAGTGTGAGATAGATACATTAAGCTTGGATGATCTTTACAACAACCTGAAGATCTATAAACCAGAGGTCAACGGGACATCAAGCTTAAGCACAAATACACAAAACTTAGCCTTTGTGTCCTCAAATAGCACCAGCAGTACAATGGATCAGTTTAATACTGCTGCAAGGTGCTAAAAAACAAATGCTAGCCCTCAAAGCTACTATGTGTTATCAACAACAATTGACAACTTGAGTGATGCTGTCATTTGTGCTTTCTTTGCAAGTCAACCAAATAGTCCACAACTTGACAATGAAGACTTACAATAAATTAATCATGATGATTTAGAAGAAATGGATTTAAGGTGGCAGATGGCTATGCTAACAATGAGAGCAAGGAGATTCTTGAAGAACACTGGAAGGAAGTTTTCTGTGAATGGTATTGAGACCATTGGGTTTGATAAGTCCAAGGTAGAGTGTTACAACTGCCACAAAAAGGGACACTTTGCGAGAGAGTGCAGGGCTCCAAGGAACCAAGAAAACAGGAATAGGAAGAACACAAGAAGGGATGTGTTTTATTTTACCAGGGTGAGTCCCCTTTACCCAAAAAAACAAGAAGGGCTGTGCCAGTAGTGACAACTACTTCTAATGCTTTGATGTCTTGTGATGGTTCTGGTTATGATTGGAGTGATCAAGCAAAAGAAGGTCCAACTAATTTCGCATTCATGGCTTACTCTTCTACAAGTTCTTACTCTAAGGTATCTACTGATTCAAATTGTTCATCATCTTGTTTGGAAAATGTTAAAATTCTTAAAGAACAAAATCAATAACTGTTAAAAGACTTGAGGATATCTAAATTAAATGCTATTACTTATAAAACAGGTTTAGAGTCTGTAGAAGCAACACTTCTAGTTTATAAGAAAAATGAGTTTGTTTATGAGGAAGATATCAAAGTCTTAAAACGTGAAATTAATTTAAGAGAAGTAGCCATTACAGAGCTTAGGAGGAAGTTGGATTTTGCTCAAAAACAAAAAGATGAAATTAAGCTAACTGTAGAAAAATTTGAGAATTCAACTAATAGCTTAAGCAAACTAATAGACTGTCAGATAGTTGATAAGTGCAAAATAGGTTTAGGATATAATGCTTTTCCACCTCCCTATACATGAAACTTTATGCCTCCAAAACATGATTTGTCATTCTCTGGTCTAGAAGAGTTTGTGAATGAGCCTATAGTTAGTGAGCCTATAGTTAAGAAGCTGTAGTTGAGACTAGAAATCTAAGCTAGTGTAGCAATCCTAAAGATGCAGTTAAAGAAGAAATAATGATGGACTATCAATATGAAAAGGAATTGGGTGTCTGAATAGTAGAGTGAAAGAAGATATGCTCATGCTAAGATTCAAGAAACAGTTAAACCCTAAGTTTTTAACTAAAATAAGGGTTTGGGTTTAAATCTAAAGAGCAAGTAAAAACTCCTTATAAAATAACTGTTAAACAAGGTAATCAAAATAGACAGAACACACATAGTCCTAGAGGAAACAAAAAAAACTAGATTTATATGATGTCTTAAAGATTAGAGAGTAATTTTGAGATGATTAACAAAGTTTGCTATGTGTGTGGAAGTTTTGATCACTTGCAGTATGATTCTGATAACCATCAAAGACAGCTTAATAATAAAAAGATGGTAAAACCAGTGTAGAACCTTACTCAAAGGGTGAATCAGCAAAATTTTTCTAGAATGTCTCACCTCATTCCTAAAAGGAACATGGTTCCAAAAGCAGTATTAATGAGGTCTAGCCTAGTATCACTTACTACTGCTAGACCAGTTAATACTGCTTAACCTAAAACAACAGTGAATAGTGTAAGACCAACAACAAATATTTTTAGTAAAGCACATTCAACTGTTAAAAAGCCCATTAACAACAAAATAGCAACTAAAAACAGTAATTTTAATTAGGGTGTTAATACTATTAATGATAAAAATGTTAATACTGCTAGGCCAAAAGCAGTAGTTAATACTGCTAAGCCAAAAGCAGTAGTTTTAATTGCCCTGTTCAGAGAAACTCAGGTTAATGTGATGTTAAGGCCTCATCTATGTTGGCGTTTGGAACCAAAAGACAAAAGTTTTAGACCATGTTCTAGACCAATAGTGCATCAATGAATTAAAAGAATTTGATAAATTAGAAGCATAAAGCAGATCCAAGTCAGTGATGGCTTGGGTCCTAAAGAGAAACTCATTTTCATTACTTATGTACGAGGGTCAATCCCACAAATGATTTACAGGATCAAGGAGTGATTGGCAGTGGATGCTCAAGGCACATGACAGGGAACCTATCCTATCTTACTGACTTCAAAGAAAAGCATGTGATGATGCAGGTAAAGCTAGAATGGAGATAGTACCTGGCAAAGATTACATTCTACTACCATTGTGGCCTACTGATTCAACCATTCTTAAATTCAAAGAGTTCTCCTGATGCTGGATTCAAACCTTCAGGAGATAATGAAAAGAAGGTTACTGAAGAACCATGAAAAGAAGGTAGTGATCCAAGTAAAGAGGGTGGAAGTAATGATCAAGAGAAGGAGGATAATGTTAACAACACTAACACTGTTAATGCTGCTAGCATAAATGAAGTTGATGCTGTTGGTGCAAAAACAAGCATTAAACTTCTAGATGATCCAAATATGCTTGAATTGGAAGATATTGTTTATTCAGATGATGATGAAGATGTTGCTGCAGAGGCTGACATGAACAATTTAGATGCATTTATGCCTTTCAGTCCTATTCTAACTACAAGAATACACAAAGATCATTTAATTGAACAAATTATTAGAGACTTGAATTCAACACCTCAAACAAGAAGAATGACAAAGAATTTAGAAGAGCATGGTTTGTTTAGTTTAGTTCAGCAAAGAACAAACCATAAAGACTTTCAAAATTGTTTGTTTGCCTGCTTCTTATCATAAGTAGAACCCAAGAAGGTAATCCAAGCACTGCATAATCCAAGCTGGATAGAAGTTATGAAGGATGAGCTTCAACAATTCAAATTACAAAAGGTTTGGACCCTGGTGGATTTACCAAATAGAAAAAGGCCCATAGGAACTAAATGGGTTTACAGAAACAAGAAGGATGAAAGAGGCATTATGATAAAGAACAAAGTAAGGTTGGTTGCTCAAGGGTACACACAAGAAAAAGGGATAGACTATGATGAAGTCTTTGCCCCTGTTACAAGAATTGAAGCAATTAGGCTATTTTTAGCTTATGCCTCATTTAAAGACTTTGTGGGGTACGAGATGGATGTCAAGAGTGCTTTTCTTTATGGTAGATTGAAGAGGAAGTCTATGTTTGTCAACCACCAGGATTTGAAGATCCAAACTTTCTTGATAGGGTATACAAAGTTGAAAAGTATTGTATGGACTACATCAAGCTCCTAGAGCATGGTATGAAATCTTGTCAACATATCTGTTGGACAATGGGTTTGAAAGAGGGAAAATTGACAAGATCTTATTCATCAGAAGGCAAAAATGTGATATTTTGCTAGTTTAAGTGTATGTAGATGATATCATCTTTGGTTCAACAAATAAGAAGTTGTTCATTGCATTTGAGAAGTTGATGAATGAAAAATTTCAGATAAATTCTATGGGAGAACTTACATTCTTCTTAGGATTACAAGTGTAGCAGAAGAAGGATGGCATATTTATTAGTCAATATAAATATGTTGGTGAAATTTTAAAGAAATTTGGGTTCACAAAAGTCAAGACTGCAAGTATACCAATAGAAACTCAAAAGCCTTTACTCAAGGATGAAGATGGTGAAGAAATAGATGTTCATATGTATAGATCAATGATTGGTTCATTAATATATCTTACATCTTCAAGACCTGACATCATGTTTGTAGTGTGTGCCTGTGCTAGATACCAAGTCAATCTAAAGGTTTCACATCTTCATGCTGTGAAAAGGATTTTTAGGTACTTAAAAGGTCAACCAAATATGAGCCTTGAGAAATCCAAAAGATTCTCCTTATGATTTGGTATCATACACTGATAAGAATTCTGCTGGAGCAAAGCTTGGATACTGAACTCTACAACAGGATGATGTCATATATCCATTGAATGAAGATATGATATCATGGCAGTGCAAGAAACAGACAGTGGTTGCAAATTCCACCACAGAAGATGCAAAAGGTGGCATCTTCATGTGCTATGGGACAAGTGCTTTGAATCAGAATCAACTACTGGCTTAAGTACACTTTTATGGATACCAAGAATCTTGATTGACAATAACAGTACAAATTGAATAATCAAAAATCCTATTATATTTAATTAAAATAAAAGCAAATAGAGATAATGACAACACTTTATTAGAGATTTTCAATGAAAAGAAAATTAATTCAAAAGGTTAAAATCCAAACAGACAAGAATGTTGTAATTTGCTTACAAAGCTTATGATGTAAGCAATATCAATATTTAATTGCAAGTATTGGAATGCTAGATTACTTCTAAAATCTTTATTCTCTCATGATTTTGTAGAGTTATTAAATTAGTACTGTTATTCATGTCATTAAAAGTTTCTGCTGTTAAGTATAATTAGTGTTGCTAGTTATACTTAATACTGCTGAGTTAATGCTGTTAGTTATACTTACTACTGCTAGGTATAATTAATAATGTGCTTATTGTGAAAATTGCTATGGATTGTATTTTCTTGGCTTTTGGACTAACATTTTGCAGGAAAAGCAAAGAAAAGTGTTAGATTTATAATGGAAAAGCTGGTTATTAGAGAAAATAGACAGAGAGTTTTGTTGAGTAAAAGAATTGAGAGAGTTGGTGAGAATAAAAACAAAAAGAGAGCTATGTGAAATAAAAACAGACAAAGTGATTTGGTGAGAAAAAGAATTGAGAGAAGTGGTGAGTTGAAAAACAGAAATAGAGTTGAATATATTAAAAACAAAGAGTGTTTGGAATGGAATTGGAGTTAATACTGGTAACTCAAAGTTAATGCTGCTAGGCATAAACTTACTATTGGTGTTGAAAGTTAATGCTGCTAGGCATAAACTTACTACTGCTGTTGAAAGTTAATGCTGCTAGGCATAAACTTACTACTGCCATCGAAAGTTAATGCTGATAGGCATAAACTTACTACTGTTGTTGCAAGTTAATGCTGCTAGGCATAACTTATAATTGCTGGTGAACATTAATGCTGTTGAGGGTATTTTCATAAATACTTCGATTAAGGGTTTCAATCACTCATTTAATCGATTTCATTCACTCATATACTCTTTAATCACAAACCCTAACTCAATTTCATCATTCATCATCAAAACCCAGCACAAATGGTGAATCTAAAGTTTGCAGATACTCACAACATGGTTGTGTTTTTGTCTAAACCTGCAGAAAGTGAAGGGTTTAAACAAATTGTGGTTTTTTTGAATGTACACACCATAAAGTATGCTTTAACCGTTAATCCCACTATATACACTTCGTGCATTGAACAATTCTGGGCTACTGTCAAGGTGAAAACTGTCAATGAGGAAATACAGTTACAAGCCCTAGTAGATGGGAATAAGATAATCGTTACTGAAGCATCTGTTAGACGTGGTCTTCAACTAGATGATGAGGAAGGTACAGATTGCTTGCCAAATGCTACCATTTTTGAAGAACTTACAAGGATGGGGTATGAAAAACTTTCACAGAAGCTTACATTCTATAAGGCATTCTTTTCCCCACAGTAGAAATTCCTTATTCATACTATTTTACAATGCCTAAGTTCTAAGACTACTGCATGGAATGAATTTAGTAGCATCATGGCTTCTGTAATTATCTGCCTAGCTACAAACCAGAAGTTTAACTTTTTAAAGTACATTTTTGAAAGTATGGTGAAGAACTTGGATAATACTGGTAAATTCTTGATGTATATAATGCAAGTCTTTTTGGATAAACAACTTGAAGGGATACAAAGTCACAAGAGAATTTATGTGCACCCTGTCACACTAAGAAGATCTTTGGAAATATGAAGAGGGTAGGAAAAGGTTTTTCTGGTAGGGAAGTACCTTTGTTTCAAACAATGATGGTACACGATCAAGAAGGAATAGGTAAAGGTTTAAAAATGCTCACTGATCCCCATCACACACCCATCATTATTCCACCATCAAAATCTCAACCTCAAAAGAAACAAAGATCAAGAAGGCCAAAGAGAAAGGACACTGAGATACCTCAGTCTAGTGTTCCTAGCGATAATGTTGCAGATAAGGCTGTCAATGAGGAGATGGATGACAGTTTGGAAATGGCTGTCACTACTGCTACTGGCTTAGATGCAAAGCAGGATAGGGATAACATCAATAAGACCTAATCCAAGGCAACAAATAATGATCCAAGTTCCCTAGGAACTAGTTCAGATGGTGGTCCCAGGCACCAAGAAACCATAGGGATACTATTGCTCAAACTGGGTTTGAGAATGTATCTAAAACATCCAATGATATGATGCTCTCAAGAGGTAATACACTTAGAAGTGGTGAGGATAGTCAGAAACTTAATGAATTGATGGAAATTTATACCAGTTTACAAATAAGAGTTTTTGCTTTGGAGGAGACCAAGACTACTCAAGATACTAAGATTGTTAGTCTGAAAAAGAGGGTCAAGAAGCTAGAAACAGGAAAGAATTCAAGAACTCATAAGCTCAAAAGGTTGTACAAAGTCGGTCTAACTACAGGGTTGACTCCTTTGATGAAGAAGAGAGTTTGGGTGAAGAGGATGCATCCAAACAGGGGAGGATAGCTGATATTGATGCTCATAAAGATATTTACTTGGTCAATGTTTACATTAATAAAGATATTTTTGGTGTTAATGATCAAGATGATGCTGATATGTTTGATGTGAACACTTTAGATGGTGATGAGGTGATTGTTGACAATGAAGTTGTGGTTAAAATTGCTAAAGAAACAGTTAGTGCTGTTACAACTACAACTACAACAACTGTTATAACTGATGATGAGATTACCTTGGATAAAGCACTTGCTGAACTAAAAAGTGCTAAACCATCAACTCAAGGCATAACAACTGCTGCTACAACAATTACATCTGATAGCACAAGACCTAAGGCTAAAGGGATTGTTATGCAAGAGCCAAGTGAATCAACTCCAACAGTTTCTTTACAACAACCATCATAGGTCAAGGTTCAGGACAAGGGTAAAGGAAAAATAGTTGAACCAGAACCTATGGAGAGATTCTCTAAGAAAGATTTACTCAGGCTTAATGAAGAACTTGCTTTCAAGCTACAAGCTAAAGAAGAAGAAAAAGAAGAAGAAGAAGAAGAAAGGCTTGCAAGGGAAAAAGCTCAACAAGTTGAAGAAGTTAACATAGCTTGGGATGATATTCAAGCTAAAATTGATGATGATTATCAATTAGCTCAAAGACTGCAAGCTCAAGAGCAAGAAGAATTGACTGATGAAGAAAAGGCAAGATTGTTTGTACAATTCTTAGAGCAAAGAAGAAAACATTTTGCTGCAAAAAGAGCAAAAGAGAAGAGGAACAAACAACCAACAAGAGCTCAACAAAGGAGTATCACGTGTACTTATTTGAAAAACATGGATGGATGGAAGCCCAAAAATTTGAAGAACAAGTCCTTTGCAAATATTCAAAAAATGTTTGACAAAGCAATGAAAAGGGTGAATACCTTTGTTGACTACAGGACTGAGTTGGTGGAAGAGAGTTCCAAGAAGGCAGAAGCAAAGATAGCACAAGAGAGCAGTTTAAAAAGAGCAGGAGAAGAGCTGGAACAAGAAAGCTCTAAAAAGCAAAAGTTAGAAGAAGATAAAGAGTCTGAAGAGCTTAAACAATGTTTGGAAATAATTCTAGATGATGGAGATGATGTAACTATTGATACAACACCTTTATTTACAAAATCTCCAACCATTGTTGACTACAAGATCTACTAAGAAAGGAAGAAAAGCTATTTCTAAATTATCAAAGCAGATGGTAAGACTCAGATGTATTTAACTTTTGGAAAGATGCTTAAAATTTTTGATAGAGAAGACTTGGAAGTTCTTTGGGGTATATTTAAAGCTAGATTTAAGAAGACAGGGCCAGTGAATTACATGAATAGTTTGTTACTTCTTAATTTGAAGACCATGTTTGAACATCATGTTGAAGATAATGTATGGAAGAATCAACAAGGTTTAGTTAAAGTCCTGAACTGGAAGCTTTATGATTCTTGTGGAGTTCATTGTGTAACAATGCAGAACATACTTTATTATCTGTTGGTTGAGAAGATGTATCCACTTATAAATCACTGTGAAGCTTCAAGTTGATTATGAGTGTGAAATGACATTTGAGCTTCTTAGATTAGTCAAGAAACAACTTAAGGAAGGCTATGTACCT
>BQNB010164295.1:2106-14348 GCA_026074375.1 Tanacetum coccineum
TAAGAAGATTGAGGCTTACATCCGTGGGTTATCCAAGAATATCAAGGGAGATATTACTTCCTCCAAGCCTGCCAACTTGAATGAAGCTGTTCGTATAGCACATGCATTGATGGAGCAAAGGGTTCAAGCTAGAGCCTAGAGAGTTGCTGAAGGAAACAAGAGGAAGTGGGAGAACTTCCAAGGTGGGAACAACAATAATCGCAACAACTATAAAGACAACACCCACCACAACTAACAAAATAACAGAAGATAATGTAATGCTCGGGCGATGGCCACTGCCCAGAATGAAGGAGCTGAGTATGCAGGACCACCCCTACTTGCAACCATTGCGGGATGCACCACACTGGCCGCTGCATGATAAAGTATCATAAATGTGGGAAGATTGGTCATCGGGCAAGAGATTATAGGGGCAAGGCTGTGGTTATTGGTGCTAACACGCAGCCGATCTTGACCTGTTATGAATGTGGAGAAAGGGGACACACCAGGAACTGTTGTCCAAAGAAGAACAACCAACAAGTTGGGGAAGCTCGTGCTCGAGCCTACGTGATGAAAGAAGGAGATCAGAACCAAGGACCCAATGTGGTGACGGGTATGTTCTGATAAAAACTTTGTGTCGACAAATTTTAGCACCTTGATTGATATTTACCCGGTTAGACTAGGCACGAGTTATGAGGTTTAGTTAGCGAATGGGTGAGTCGTTAGTTCTAACACTGTTTTAAAAGGTTGCACCATAAACCTAGTAAATCACTTATTTAGAATTGACCTTATGTCGATTGAGCTTGGTACTTTTGATGTTATAATTGGGATGGATTGGTTGTCTGAGCACGACGCAGTCATCGTGTGTGGTAAGAAGATTGTGCGTATACCTTCCGGAAATAAGACATTGATAGTCAAGGGCGATAGAGGCGAGTCCCGATTGGAGGTCATATCTTGCATTAAGGCCCGAAAATACATAGAAAGAGGATGTCAATTGTATTTGGCACAAATAACTGAGAAGGAACCAACAAAGAAGCACTTGAAGGATGTGCATCTGATTCGTGATTTCTCTAAGGTGTTTCCTGATGACTTATCGAGACTTCCACCACCTCGACAGATAGAGTTTCGAATTGATCTAGTGCCTGGAGCTGCACCTGTGGCACGTGCCCTTATATCGATTTAGCCCATATGAAATGAATGACTTGGTGAACAACTACTCGAAATTATCAAAGAAAGGATTTATTCGTTCGAGCTCATTGTCGTGGGGAGTTCCGGTGCTATTTGTTAAGAAGAAGGACGGATCTTTTCGAATGTGCATCGATTACCATGAGCTAAACAAGTTAACAATCAAGAATCATTATCCACTCCCGAGGATTGATGACTTATTTGATCAATTACAAGGCTCAAGCATGTATTATAAGATTGACCTATGATCAGGTTATCATTAACTCTGTATTAGGGAGGAGGACATTTCAATCACCGCATTTCAGACTCGGTATGGTCACTACGAGTTCCAAGTGATGCCTTTTGGTTTGACCAACGCGCCTGCGGTATTCATGGACTTGATGAATCGGGTGTTCAAGCCGTACCCTGACAAGTTCGTGATCGTGTTCATCGATAATATTCTTATTTATTCCAAGAGCAAGGAAGAACACGGGGAACATTTGAAGATTATTCTAGAACTACTTAAGAAAGAACAACTGTACGCTAAATTTTCAAAATGTAGCTTTTAGTTAGAGTCGGTACAGTTCCTCGGTCACGCGATCAATAGTGAAGGTGTTCTTGTCGACCCCGTAAATATTGAAGCCATTAAGAATTAGGCTGCACCAAAGACACCGACAGAAGTGAGGCAATTCTTAGGACTCGCTGGTTATTATAGGAGATTTATTGAAGGTTTTTCTTTGATTGCCAAGCCCCTTACCAAGCTAACTCAGAAAAATAAAAAGTACGAGTGGGGTAAGGAAGAAGATGAGGCTTTCCAACTTTTAAAGCAGAAACTTTGTTGTGCGCCTATCTTAGCATTACCGGAAGGAACTAAAGATTTTGTGGTGTATTGTGACGCATCACTCAAGGGTTATGGAGCAGTATTGATGCAACGGGAGAAAGTCATAGCATATGCTTCCCGACAACTGAAGACTCACGAAGAGAACTACACGACCCATGACCTAGAACTGGGTGTTGTGGTTTTTGCTCTTAGGTTGTGGCGACACTATTTGTATGGTACAAAGTGTATAGTTTATATTGACCATAAGAGTCTCCAGTACATCCTAGACCAAAAAGAGCTCAACATGAGGCAACGTCGATGGATTGAACTTCTAAGTGATTATGATTGCGAAATCCGTTACCATCTCGGAAAGGAAAATGTAGTGGCTGACGCCTTGAGTCAAAAATAAAGGATTAATCCATTGCGTGTTCAAACCTTGGTAATGACGGTTTACACTAATCTACCCGAGCAGATTCTTAAGGCTCAAATGGAAGCATTAAAAGAAGAGATTGTAAAGGCTGAAAATTTGGGAAGAATGATCAAGCAGGTATTTGAGATACATCGAGATGGAACTTGGTGTTTTGACAAGCATGTTTGGTTACCACTGTTCAGAGGATTAAGGGATTTATTTATGCACGAGTCGCATAAATCCAAATATTCTATTCACCCGAGATCTGACAAGATGTATCAAGATTTGAAGTAGTTATACTGGTGGCCAAACATGAAGGTTGAAATCGCCACCTACGTTAGCAAGTGCTTGACATGTGCTAAAGTGAAAGCAGAGAATCAGAGGCCGTCTGAGTTACTTCAACAACTTAAAATTCCTGTTTGGAAGTGGGAGAGAATTACTATGGAATTCATCACTGGACTCCCGAGAACTCTAAGTGGGTATGATTCGATCTAGGTCATTGTTGATCGGTTGACCAAGTCGGCTGATGTGTATTTTATTTTAAAATATATTTTGTTTAAGTTTTAAATTTGTGAAACTCGATTCACTTGACAAACGCACTAACGGGAAGAGAACCCGATTGTGAGTAGTGTAGAGATCGTAAATCTGAGGTCGTCCCAAGAGCTAAGTGTCAATTAGTTTTAATTTAAATTGTCATGTTTGAAAATAGTTTGAAGTTGATTTATGAAAATAACAGGAAAGTAAATATGCAAAAAGTAAAAGTAATAAAAAATATCAGGGAGAGAAGCGTGCTAGCCTAGCCACTTCATTACTACCGTCATAACTACGTTTTCATGTGCAATGTTACACCATGGTTTCATTAGTGGTTTCTAAAGTCAACAAACCTGAATAGATATCTTTAGTCTGTTCTATAATTCCTGCGATCCTGAATCCCCCGAAAGTCACGAAGGTAAGACAAACAGGTCATAGTGATTAATCCTACATATCCCAAGAACTAGTCTAATAACCTATACAGTGTAACACTCTGTAAATTCATAGGTCATTATTTTAAACTTTTACATGAATTAATTTAAATTTTAAAAGTTACGTGTTAATTTGAGGTAAAACCGGGAAGTTGTCCCGTGTAAAACTGAGAAACGAAACCGAATTTGTTTCGGCTTTCTATTTAACGTAGTCTTTTGATAATCATCATGTTTTTACATTTCAAATAGATATTTAAGTTTTCAGATTTTACATTTGAGTTGTTGCGCATTTTTAGTCATTCCATATACCGTAAGTATATCTAATATCTTTTATGCATGCATAAATATCTAGATATTCAAATTTGACACCACCTTGCATGATCCTAGAATAAATGAGATCAAATTGGTCCTTATTTCCTTCTCTCTCTTGCTCACATCTCACATACAAGCACACACATACATACATTCCTAAAGTTTTGGCAAGTTGTCTCCTTGATATTTTCTCAACCTAGGATTCCCATTTTGGCCATACTTAGTTGTGTCTAGGTTCATTTGTTTCATCATTCACCACAAATAATTCCATCTCAAGAAAACACACACACTTTCTCTCTCTTCTCCTTTGTACACGTTCGAAATCAATCACCCTTTTAAATAATACATTCTTGATTTTTGATCAAGATCGTTTGAAGATAAGAGTATTTTGGGTTGATCGTTATAGTTATTTGGGTATTATTAAACAACGTTTGGGTTGTATTTAGTTTCTAATCACCTTCTAATCATTATCTTTTGTAAGTTCATATTTTTCATGAAATTCTTGTATTTCCTTGATCTTTGTTATATAAATAAGCTAGTTGTACAACTTGTTTTGTAAAAATCAAAGATTTAAGTTTTACAAAACCCTCCTAAGGGTTACATATGGGTTGAAAATTTATAAAAGAAATAAGGGGAAAGATAAGTTGTGTTGTTGTGGTTATTTTGTCAAAAAGAAACATTTTTCCAAAGTGCTTATTCTTATTTTTGGCTTATTAATAAACTCAAGATGCTCATTTGAGCTTATAAGTGTGTCGAACTAAAGGAAAAACCATAAAGCTTTGAACTTTATGCTAAACCAAGTGTTGTCTTATTTTTCTAGCTTATTGTCGTAGCTTATTTATTAAATAATAAGGTTTTGAGCTTAACGGGCTTAATAAATAAGCCCGATGTTCATTTTGTTGGCTTAGTGGGCTTCAGCCCAACACCAAGCCCAATCTGTGAGCCTTAATCTCACTGCATATCTTATTTGGTTAGCTTATTTGATAAGCTAAATGCTTATTTGCCTTTATTTGTTTGCTTATGAACTAATTTCGGAACTTTGGTTATTTTAATTCTGTTTCGTTTAGGCTTATTAGGCCTTACTAAGCCTATATAATGGTTCGCATTGGGTTTCTGCTTATTTCTGTTTTGCGGCCTATTGCTTATTTTTAAAACTTATTGTTAGCTTATTAATACTACTATTATCATATATATATGCACTTATGTAAACATATCTTATTTACGTTTTATGAATATATCGACTTAAAGTGGAAAATAAATTGTTGAATATCGTTTAGACAATAGTAGTATTTCGCGTTAGTCAAAAAATATGAAATATTGTTGAAAGTGGTTTTTGGATAAAGTCCATGACTTTGGAAGAGAGTGAATTATGTCACTCGAACAGGGTCATGCCGAATATTCTATTAAAATACTGCTATACTAGACATTATTTGAAAATTATTTTCTCAAATCTCCCCCCCTTTGTGCCTCCTTTTTTTCCTTTTTGTAGAAACAAAAATGGACGAAATTACTTTACTTTATTATAAATAAATATTTATTATACTAAAACATGATAAATAAGTTAAACAACCAATACTTTATATCAATTATTAGTATTGTTATTATGATAACGATCCAAAAGAAAAAAATAATAAATATTATCTATTTTAAGACCCGACCTAAAGAACGAAATATATTATATAACTTTTATACAGATATAAAACCTTTATTACGGATTACGTAGATTAAGTAAGTCTGAAAATAAGTTAATTTATAAATATGAACATTTTATTATTTGTTGGAAACTTGAACGGTTCTTAGGGTGGAGGGGGGGCGTTGAAATAGTTAGTGAGTTCTTCCCATGTCTTGTTTTTACCTTTTCATAAAGTTTTGTACTTCCATAAATCTATAGATCGGGAGTTATATGTTTATTCAAATCACTAATTATAGAAAAGCAATAACTATTTAGAAACTTAAAACCTTCGATAACAACAATAATTAATGGTAAAGAGACTAGAAAGAAACAACCAAACAAGGACCCAAGATTTTATAGTCGGTTCGGCTACTAACGCACCACTCTTACTTCGCCTCTACTCCTCTCCCCGAGTATTCTGACTTGAGATTATATTATTGTTCACAGCTCCTTTTAGCAGAGAATAACGTTTTACACGTCGCTTAAAGTTATTTTTTGACACTTAAGCTTAAATGTCGAAGTCCTTTCTATAGCTAGAACCAATCTACCACTTACACAAGATTATACACACTCATAAGATCATTTACACTATCAGTATTCCACACTAATACTATGGAATCACACAAATACGACAAGAATAAATTACAATAGTAGTTTTTGGAGATTAGAAGAAAAGGAGGATATATTCATAATTAACACTTCATTCTTGACGATATACGAGTGTTCTCTTGTATTGCCATTTTTGAATGAAGAGGGAAAATGAGATGAGAAGGAATTGAGATTAGATCACTTGAAACGAAGATCTAAGTTGTTAGTGATCAAGAGTTTTATGAGGAGAAAGAAGGTATTTAGAGAGAGAAAAAGAAGAAAGACTGAAAAATTTTGTGCAAAGAGATATGTTATTTCTGTTGGGAATGGAAGCATTAGTATTTATAGGCAGGGGATCCCAACGGCTCTCTTGGGCTGGTCCGACTGGTCCTACTTATTATAAGGGCGGCCACCAGGCCGATAAGGGACCGCCGCCGTAGAGTCCGCTTCCTTTGTTTTTTTTAATTTTTTATGGAAAGGTAGGTATCTGTGTTGTAGGAGCTTACGTGTCCGTTTTTCTTTGGTGGGAAATTTAAATTTCAAATTTTAAGTTTTTATAAAACTTTTTATTTTAATAGAAAATAGTTTGTAAAAGTGTTTTTGAGAATAATATTTTTGTTGCGACTTATAAGTGAGGATTAGAGAAAAATATTTGTTCTTGACTCATCTAATCATGTTTAAATTATTTTGTTTGTCTATCTACACCGCGCAATTTGTGAACACTGATCTTAGAATAAATTTTACTATTTAATAAATTTGTAAATGTTTTAGATTTTATGTAAACGTTTTTACATTTTTGTTATTATCATATGTTAAGAGCGTCAGAAACTATTATTTACGTTTCTAGAATATTATTTGTATTTATACAATCTCTCACCTTTTTGATGATGATAAAAAATAAACTCATTTAGGGGAAAAAATAAATAAGATGTCACATTATTAAATGATGTTATTGTTCCATTTCTCCTCTTTTTATCGATATTCAAAAGAGAATGATCGTCGAGTTGTTGAAAGAAGAAAAAAATCGATGATATCAAGACTCCCCCTTGATGTATGCTCCCTCTTGTTCGGGGCACCAAGAGATCGATCTTATGAAAATTATTTTTGCTACAAACATCATCACTCCCTTCTCGCGCTTGCGTTCTACGTGCAAGGAAATATCTTTTTCAAGTTAAACATGTATTCGATTTGACAAAGAAGAGTTTCATTTCAACCAACAAGAAATCATACATAGACAATATCGTAACTATACATTCACATAGAATGATAAAACTAAATCTTAATAGATGAGCTAAGACATATTCATACAACTTGTTCTGGGAATCATTTACAAGAGAAAGCTAGAGATAATCATAAGAATAATAAGGCATAGATCCATGACACTAGTTGATTCTTGAAAGTGTTATTAGAAAGAATGCATATTCAAAGAGGGTTATTATATTTTAAGCTTTTGAGATTGTTTTAATGATATGGTGAGGAGGTTGTTATGAGATGGAATGACTGTAGGAACGGAACCAAATGATGATGGAGATTTGATAAACGGGTTAGGTCATCTTTCTAATGTATCAAATATATTTTAGGCGGTATTCAAACCAACCATTGACAGAATTCTGAATGAAGATATTACTTGATGTAAAGAGGTGGAGGGATGCTATGGTAAGGTAGGAGCGTGAAAGGGATTTGTGGCATAAAATGTAGGCTTTTGGGATGGTGATTAGTGTAGTGATTTCAAGAATTTGGTAGAGATGTATGAGTTGGTTAATCATTGATTCTTAAGGAATTGTAAGATGGTGTTGAAGGAGTATTATAAAAGTAGACTCTTTGAGGAAGAGGAGGTGAATCATTCTTGGAAGGACTGGTGATGTTTTTAGAAGCGCGAAGTTTTGACAGGTTTTCACTGAATTGTCCTAACCGAAAATCAACCTTGTTTTCTAGAGAAGGTTCGAAATGGTGGTTTTGAGCAAGACTTGATAATGAAGAAGATGAGATTTGATGGAGATCAAGATGGTGGTGAAATATGAAAGTTGGGTGATATTAAAATAATGATGGAGATTAGATAATAAACTGTAAAGCATGGTATAGGAAGAAGCAAATGACATAATATAGTTTAAGCCAATCTAGGAAATGACTACACTTTAAGGATGTATGGTACATATGAGGGTTAAGTTACAGAAAAAAAGACTGGTATCACTCGAATTTTTTCTTTACCTTTCTGGTGGCTGGTCCCATATCACCAGAACGTCCCCAATATATTATTGAGGTGTTGCCGAGGTCATATATATGGGTGGCCCATTTTTGAAGCAGAGGGATATTTCTAGTTTTCCATTTTTTCTTAAGTCCAGTGATTTTAGGCTTCTTGATATACCAATATTCAAAGAATCAACTATGTTCAAGCAATAACTATGTAGTGTATATTCTAACATACAATTTTTTTCCTTTAGCAAGTAGTGGCATAGTCTTTTCATCGTCATAATATAAAATTTGCTAAGTCATAGAAGTTGCTAGACATGATATGAAAGATTACCAAGTCAAATGCAAAATAAAATTTTCCTACTCCTAGTCCTAATAATAGAGAAATATAATGTATTAAACACGGGAGATGATAATAATAATAATAGTTTCATAGTAGTTATGCCAACATGTTCATTTCTGATTTCCACCCATCATGTTCTTGAGAGCTTGTCCAGTTGACCTTAACCTTACCCTGTTGTGATGCAATCTTTCTTTGTCTGAGTTTGTAAGATTAAGGGTTTCGGAGAAGTAGAATGTTCAAGTATACAAAACTTCATGAGGGAGGGTTTTGATGGACTCTAGAGACATCATTTAACGAGGAAGAGATGTTTTGAGACGTGAGAGGGAGGTATTAGAATGAAAATATATTTGTCTTTATTCTTCTTCAATGGAATCATCCAATGATGAATGTATGAGATGGATGATTAGATGTGAAGGAAGGAGGAAGCTTAGCATTTGACTTACCGGTCTTTTCTATGCCCTGATCCGCTGTGTCTTTGTTCGCTTCATAATGAGGTGCTTGATGTCGGCACCTATATGTCTTGAGAGCTGATCCACGTTGAACCTTAACCACTTCCCTGGTGAGTATCTCTTTGTCGAGTTTGAGATTAATGGTTTCGGAGAGATAGAATGTTTCAAGTAATAACTTTCATGAGGAAGGTTTTGATGGACTATTAGAGATTCATTAAACGAGGAGGTAAGGATGTTTTGAGACGGAGAACGGAAGGATTAGAATGAAAATATTTGTCCTCATTTGAATTCAATTGGCATATCCAATTGGATGAGCGACGATGCGAATGATTTCGAGTAAAGTAGGAGGATGCTAGAATTTGATCACGAGGTCTGTTTATTGCCTGATCGCTCGTTGTCTATTCGCTCATTCATATATGGAGGCAAGATCGAGCGGTATGCCATGGCTCAGATCATGTGAGAAGATAATGATCAAAAGCTTGCTCAAGAGAGACCAGAAGCCACATGTATTTGAATAACCTAGTCCAAGAGCATTCTATAAGGTAGAGTTTCCTTTGTGTTGAATCGCGTCTGTTTCCATTCTATGTTGAGAATGAAAAATGCTAGGTTATAAGGAGTGGATGTCTCAATGTAATAAAGCATGTGACAAATACAAGCAGGGACATGATCCCAATATCCTCCTAGACGGATGGCGTTTTTATGAATAATCTCAACCCAAGGTTTCATATGAGTTTGAATCTCTCAAGTTAAAATTTCATTTTCACCTACGACAATAGTTTTCTTGTTTTTGGTACGAGTTTCTTGACCTTGTCGTGGATTTAGTAGAGACTAGATATTGAGATCTCTTGAGATGGAGTTATAAGTTTTATAAAGACCTTTACTTGGAACACTTACTGACAAATGGTGACCACATTTCGGTGGTAGAGGCTTGACCTTTGAATGGAATTTTTAGAATTTGACCAAATTCCTTAGAAGTGAGGAGCTGACATTATTTGAATGACAAAGTTGACAACAAATTGAAAACCCTTAGATTATTGGTAAAAGTGAGTGACAATAAACTCAAGAACAAAACGAGGATAATTTGTTCGTAATGGTTCATACAAACAATCAAAAGCATGATGACTTCAAACTTAGCACGAATTATGACTCATATTTTGACATGATTGACTTTAAAACCCTTCTCCTTTATTGAAAATATCTCTTATTTCAACGATTTCTCCAAAGTCGTGTTTAGCAAAGGTTGACTTAAACTCATTTGATATTACAAGGGTTTGTAGTTTCTTAAATCCTTTGATGATCTAGACCTAGAGTTTAGCTCGAGCTATTGTTACCATAGAAATTCATGAACAGCCCGTATATTTACTCATTTCTACTTGTTTTTATGTTTCTAATCTGTTAGTGCATAGAGCTGCTGCCTATATGCATCAAAATATGGCTTAGTAACGATTAACTTTGAACCTAAATATAAATCCTAAGAGTTATACCCAACCAAACGCTCCTTAATTTGATTTTTCTCATCCAAATAAGTCAAAAAATACATATGAGTTATGTATCTCGAAATTTGTTCATGAGATCATTATGCATGTGTTTAAAAACAGTTTTGGGTTGGATTAACAATGCATAACAATAATTTTATTATGTTCTTAACGTAAGTGATTTGAAAATAAAGTTAGAGTTTTGGTTCGAAATCAATTTTTCAACAAATTCACTAATGTATGCAAATCCTATGTCTACGGAAGCATATTAGTTATACGTTGTATCCTAGTTTTCTTAATTGTACAAAATTGTAAGAAAACACGAAAACCCAAATTTTAATTTTTGGTGTTCATCATGAACCCTAGACTCAAATTGAAAGAAAATAGATGAAATGACTTACAATTGATGATCTTTGTGATATTAGGATTGATTATTAGTGTTGATTTGATCTTCAAATGATGTTTTAATGGTTGAATTTGAGTTTTGGTAGGTTTTTGGGTCGTGTTCGTCGAGTGCAGCAGATAAGGAGGTGTTTGGTTTTCTGTTTTGAAATTTTTTATTTAAGTGTTCCATTTTATGGTCTGCTGATGGCGATCCCAAATATATTAGGGGGCCGCCCTCAGTAAAGGGTTTTAGACTTGAGTTTTTGATGAAAATTTAACAAAGAGGAGTGACATTTTAATTTCCATTTCGCGAATTAAAAATGCTTAAAGTACTTTGGATGAAGTATTCAAGTTGCCACGACACGGAATGAAACATGGACTAGAATCGAAAATAGAAGAAGGAGAAGCGGACACATAAGGTTTATGGAATGTGTTCCATCATTCCTAAACTAAGACGTAGATAGTTAAACAATTCATGTTTAAGGGGTTTAGTAAGAATGTCAGCGATGTTGTCGACGGACGACACTTTTTTGATTGAGATATGTCCTTTCTAGACATTATCACAAAGAAAGTGGTGACCTATTTTGATGTGTTTGGTATGACAATGTTGCACCGGGTTTTTGCTAAGGTCAATCGCACCTTTGTTGTCGCACATGATTGGAACATCGTCGAGTTATACGTCGTAGTCGATAAGAGATTGTTTCATCCATAGTGCTTGTTGACATGCCTTTTTGGTGCTTACGTATTCGACTTTGGTAGTGGATATAGCAAGAGCGGTTTGTTTCTTCGAGAACCAAGATGTCAAACAACATCCCACAAACTTACAAATACCGCTAGTGCTCTTTCGGTCCACATAATATCCCGCATGATCAGAGTCGGTATATACTATAGTTTCTATGCCAGTCCCCTTAGGATACCATAATTCTAAGTGCGTAGTGCGTTTAATGTAACCGCTTCAAAGTGAGAGGTTTTGGGAGCCTCTTGGAAGTGAGCACAAAGGCAGACACTAAACGTGATATCGGGCCAATTATGGAAACTAGAAGGGGGGGGGGGTGGAATAGTTTACACGTTTGTTTTACATTTCAAAAGTTTACTTTCAAAAATCTACAAATCTGAGTTATATGTTCAATCAAATCACAATATGATCAAGCAATAACTATCTATACTAAAACACGATAACAACAATAATAATGTAAAGAGATAAGGAAAGAAACAACAAAACTAAGACACCAAGATTTTATAGTGGTTCGGCTACGAAGCACCTCTTTGCCCTACTCCACTCCCCGAGTATTTGACTCAAGATTTTACTATGGCAACAAGTTCCCTTTAGGCGGAGAAAACCGTTTACACGTCGTTTACGTTATTTTCTGATACTAAGCTAAATGTCAAGTCCTAATCTTAGCTAGAACCAATCTACCACTTCACAAGATATACACACTCACAAGATCTACACTATCGGATCTATACAACATAATATCTGAATCACACAAATACACAA